>CM056060.1:10341028-10431028 GCA_029574335.1 Rana kukunoris
ACACACACACACACACACACACACACACACACACACACACACACACACACACACACACACACACACACACTTGTCTGATCAATTCATAAGCAGAAAGTGAACAGCCTGGTTCTTCTAAAGTTGGGACATATTCAAGCAAACTGATAATTCCCTGATAAACATAATTTGTTGCATTTGCCAGATTCCTGATGTGTTTCTTTATCCTTGGTAATAGCATTATGATTTATTAATCAGGGTATAGTGTTGTGCAGAGCCCTTGCTGAGCTGCTGAAAGAACCAGTTGCAGCGCTGATGGTGGAAGCTACAGATCTGAATCTCTCCCTATTTTTAATTTTTAATTTTGCATTTAGTAAAGTTGTAGTTTTAAGTAAAACGTATTGTTTCTAGAAATCACTCCCTAAAAAACGTTTTATAGTGGTAATAAATTGTCCTACAGGTCCGCTTGTTACATAGTTGCATAGCTAGTCAGGTTGGAAAAAGGCACAAGGCCATCTAGTTCAACCATAAAAATTAAATAAAATATCAATGATAAAAATAAAAAAAATCCCTGTCTAAAAAGTCTTGCCAGTAGGTGCTTTTAAAACGGCCTGAACTTGGGCCATTTTCTAGATATTAACATTGGCTCAAGCCGATGACGTCACTGGCGCATGTGCTGTACCGTCTGCATTCACAGAACACTGAGTGCGCCGTGAATGTAGAGAGCGCAATGCGGAGATGGTGGCTCCCAAGGTCATTGCCGCCTGTCCATTTTTAAAGGGCACTAGGGGGTTCCTTTTTGAAAGATAAGTCTGCCATCATGTGGCGCATATTGGCACGTGACGGCATTTGCTTGCAGGACCCCCTTTTAAATGTACAATAAATTTAGTGCAGACCCTTCCCCTTCTTTTGCCTTGGATAGTATCCTGGATTATGTAAACCCTTTAATCCAGGTGTGTCAAACTCTATATCATCACAGGCCACTTCAGCGGTATGGTTGCCCCCAAAGGGACAATTGTATCTGGGGTGCGCTAGGTGCAGGGTGCAGGGGTGCGCTAGGTGCAGGGCGGCGCTAGGTACTAGGCGCAGGGGTGCGCTAGGTCTTGGGCACAGGGTTTAGGGGTGCGCTAGGTACAGAGTGCAGGCTGTGTTCTGTGTTTACAAATGAGTGAGCTGGAGGTGGCAGAATAGAGTTCCGCCATGTTCACGCTGTAAAATTGGGTGTGCTTTAACACATATATATATATATATATCTCTTTTTTATTTATTTTTTGTTACCCCGATGCTGCTGATCTCTTGCCTCCCTCTTTTCAGCCTAAATTTTTTTTATGTTAAAAATGTCTTTTGTGTTTTGGTTTTAGAAATGCTCTCTCCTTTTCTTTTTTTTTTTTTGCCAGTCTATGCTGCAACTATTTATTTTATTTCCTACTGTAGGAGGCGCTCTCTGCCGCCCTATCGTGTCCCCTTGCTGCAGTGCCCCAATGTCTGTCCCTGGAGGCAGGAGGCCATCCATTGGTTCGCGTAGGTAAGTCTGCCTTCTGTCTCATGTAAACTTTCTCTTCTTTTTTTTTTTTGTTATCAGTTGCTGTGCTTTGCAAAATTGTTGTTTTTTTTTTTTCCCCATTACAGGCGAGCTTCGCCTCCTGCCTCTATGAGGGACCCTTATGGAACATCCTCTCTTAGCAGTAGCACCTCCGGATCCTACAAAGGAAGTGATAGCAGTCCTTCTTCCAGGTACAGCAACTTATAATCCTGAAACAATCTGGCAGCTCATTTTGTATTTTTAAAAAGGGCCTAGTAAATGGCATTAAAAACTACACATAGTATAAAAGTAAAAACTAAATTGAATTGGTTTAAAGGGGTAGTAAACTTTTGTGTTTTTCACCTTAGTGCATCCTATGTGAAAAAACAACTTGCAGTCACCGGCCCCCCCCAGCCCCCGTTTTAATTACCTGAGCCCCGAATTTCCGTTGGCGCGATCCCGTGTCGTTCTCCCCATGCCTGATCGACTCTTCATTGGATAGATTGATAACAGCACAGCCATTGGCTCCCATTGCTGTCAATCAAATCCAATGATGTGGCTGCCGGGGGAGGTGGGGCCAAGTCATACAATGGGCAGCTATGGACGCCGATTTTGTATGGTACGGGAGTGCGCCCGCAAGGTAACCCCCTCAGGAGAGAGCTTTCCAGAGGGGGTTATCTATTGCGGGAGGAGCCGTATAGAGGCTTTGTGGGACCCCAGAAAATGAGGATTGGGGTCACTCTGTGAAAAACTAACTGTACCGTGGAGGTAAGCATGATATGTTTGTTGTTAAAAAAAAAAAAATCGGAGCCTAGTGTCACTTTAATTTAGTCTGACTGTTAGGCTGATATCGGGTATCTTGGCTTTCTTCTATGATACACCATCAGGCAATGGATGCTAAATAATCCTATCTAGGAGAGGGGAACCCCCTTATAATGGCTTCAGCACGTGGGCTGACTTCAGAACTCAGTCGCCAAATCCCCGAAAACGATAAGCTGGGCGACCGAAGTGCGTTAGGGCAGAAATTCAAATCCTAATGTGCTAGTTTTGTCTTTTTTTTTACATTGCTAGTGTGAGTTTATTATTGATGGCCATTGCTGAGGTCACACACTGGATTTGGACTTTTAAAGCAGACCCAACAACCAATCAGATTGCCGGTAGATACTGAGAACTGATATGTGACTGACTCCCCTAGATATCTTATTTTTCCCCTTGTAGTCATTATACTGAACATGAGCGTCCCACAGTACAGGGAGCTGCAATAAAGTACTGAATAAGCATGTTCTCTGTGAAATCGCAGCATAGGCACATAGTGGGGAAGCGCTGGAACATCCCGACCTAATAACATCTAATTGCTTAGTGAACCCAGCTTGCTTACTAGTCTGATTATCTGTAAAGCAGGGAAGTGTTACTTTCATATGGTTTTGATTCGGGAGAGTGCAGTAATCTGTCTTCATATTCTGTGTCTCTTTGCCCCGGTTCAGAAATGTGCTGGGAAGGGAGAGCCTGAAAGCCTTTTTTTTTTTACACAGGCATCATCTTATATACCAGGGGTCTCCATACTTTTCAAACAAAGGGCCTGTTTACTGTCTTCCAGACCTCAGGGGGGCCAGATTCTGACCAATGGGGGTTGAACATGCCCCAGGGCCAAGCATCAGCGAGCATAAATATGGCCCCAGTGTTGGTGGGCAGTAGGAGGAGGAATTATGCTCCATCATTGCTCTTAGTGGAAGAAATAGTGCCCCATTGTTGGTGTCATTGGGAGGAATAGTGCCTCATGGTTGGGAGCAATACTGCCCCAAGGGCCGGATAAACGCTAGCAAAGGGCTGCAGTTTGGAGACCCCTGTTATATACCATTTGGCTTCAGTTTGTAAATGCTGAACACAGAACCTAATGGGAGTGTCGATTGCCACTGCTAAGAAGCTGCTAGCAGGCTTCAGCACTTCTTGAAGCTTGTTCAAAGCCTGCTAGCAGCTTCTTTAAAGTGGCAGTCAACCTTTCCATTGGGCTCTGTGTTCAGCATTTACAAACTGGAGTTGAATGGTGCTTGAAAAGCTTCCCGAAAGCTCTGCAAATGCAGTCTCCGCTCTTATTCATCCCAAAGGTGTTCTATCGGGTTAAGGTCAAGTTCCTCCACCCCCAATCTCCCTCTTTTATGTCTTTATGGACCTTGCTTTGTGCACTGGTGTGCAGTCATGTTGGAACAGGAAGGGGCTGTCCCCAAACTGTTCCCACAAAGTTGGGAGCATGAAATTGTCCAAAATGTCTTCTGACACCTTAAGATTTTCCTTCACGGGAACTAAGAAGCCAAGCCCAATCTCTGAAAAAACAACCTCGCACTGTAATCCCACCTCCACCAAATGATTTGGACCAAGACTTGGAGGCCATTAAAGTTCATGTGCGTGTAAAGGCAGGCGTCCCAATACTTTTTGACAATATTGTGTATGTAGGATGGGGAAGTATTATAATACTAGAGTAACAGGAGGGGGGTGCAGAGCCCTGTTCATTTATGCGAGGGTGGCAACATTCTATTGTTACTAAAAGCTCTACTTTGTGCAGATATGAATGGACAGGCCTTCATTCAAGGGGCGGAGACGAAAAGTTACTGAAAGGCCAACCTTAGCTTGAGCTTCAGTCAGTGTGGTAGGCAGTAGGTAGTGGGGATTCTTGTCCATCTTGTACTGTTACCTACAGAAGGATTGAACACTGGATACAAAAAAAATACAGCCCAGCATAACCCCTCCTAGTCTTGGCATTCCTCAATATTTGTTTGTTTGTTAGTGTCCCATGAGGATTCATGTCTTTTCTTTAGCTCTACTAAGAAAAGTTTCTAACCCATTTTACAATCTTCTTCTCCTTAAGTCAGGATTCCTGCTTGGACTGCTTCAGCTGGTCTCTACTTGGCAGATATAAAAATTGACCTTTGCTCCATAGGACTTTGGAGTGGGCATTGCAGGCAAGGCTGGTATGTGACCATTTGGGCACAGAGCACTGCTTGTGGCGCTTTTCAGACATCCTGTACTGATACGTTGGCCATGGATCGAGCGTCTTCCAGGTCCAGAGCCATGGCATTGCTTCAGCACTTGCTTTGTCTCTGAAGACTCTTGGGTAGGCCGTTTAGGCTGAGCAATAAGAACTACCGTATTTGGATTACTGAGTGCCTCCTAATGTGCTGCTTTTTGTGTTCCGCCCGTCGAGGTTCTTGTACGTGTGTACGCCGCCTTAGAGCAAAAGCTGTAGACTAGGTTGTGGAGCCTGAAGAGAGTTTCAGGAAAACACATCGGGCAAAACAAAGATTTTAAATAGACTAAACTGTTTTTTTTCTTTTTTCTTTTTTTTTCTTATGAAGGCGGTCAAATAAATACAGTCTATGCAGTGAGAACCATGGAATCAAGCCCCCCACCCCAGAACAATATCTCACCCCACTGCAGCAGAAAGAGGTCTGCATCCGCCACCTGAGGGCGAGACTGAGGGACATGCAGGAGGCAATACATGAGAGGTGAGATCACATCTTGTAAATTCTTCTAACGATTTTTCCATATACAGGTGGTAAGACAAGGTCTCTTTTTCTCTCTGTCTCTGTCTCTGTCTCTGTCTCTGTCTCTGTCTCTCTGTCTCTCTGTCTCTCTGTCTCTCTGTCTCTCTGTCTCTCTGTCTCTCTGTCTCTCTGTCTCTCTGTCTCTCTGTCTCTCTGTCTCTCTCTTTCTCTCTCTCTTTCTCTCTTTCTCTCTTTCTCTCTTTCTCTCTCTTTCTCTCTCTTTCTCTCTCTCTCTCTCTCTTTCTTTCTCTTTCTCTCTCTCTCTCTCTCTCTCTTTCTTTCTCTTTCTCTCTCTCTCTCTCTCTCTTTCTTTCTCTTTCTCTCTCTCTCTCTTTTTCTCTCTCTTTCTCTTTTTCTTTCTCTCTCTTTTTCTTTCTCTCTCTCTCTCTCTTTTTCTTTTTTTTCTCTTTCTCTCTCCCTCCCTGTGAAGCTGTGCATTGTAGCCAATCCGCTTCTAACTTCAGCAAGCAAGCTTTGACAAAACCTTGGAAGCTGATTGTTTTTTTTTAAGAGCTGCACCAGATTTAGCCTTCAGAGAAACCCCCCTAAAAATATTCACCAGATGGTATATGACCCCCGCTAAAATTCACTCCTCCTATCCCAATACTTCCCCGAGCTGCTTCAGAGGTTGCCCGGAGGTGAGTAATTATTTCCACATTTTTTGGGACTGTAAATTCTTAGAACCTATTTGGCTTGCACTGGTAAACATACTAGAAAGCACTCTCAACAAGAAAATCTCCCTCACCCCATCTTTATGTTTACTTTATGCCACGGTACCCGAGGTTCCACCTCCATGTAATAGATTGATCCATTCTCTAATCAGTGCTATACAATGGATGATCGCCTGCAACTGGAAATCACAGAACCTACCATGGCCCCAGGTGACTTCCAGAATGGAATCTATCAGACTCTCTGAAAGAATCTATCACACATTGTTTGATAATATGCATCTCTTTACTAGTAAATGGATTTTTTGGTCTCCAGTACCCTAATCATCCCCTGCATCCAATATCTTCCCAATATACTTAAAATCCCTGATTGCATGTCCCCACTCATATTCTCAACCAATTGAGAGTCCCTCACCCATATATGTCACAGGTATAACTACTGCTTCCAAGTTAATGGTTACATATATCCTTACTCTCTCTGTATCACCATTTTATCCATGTTCCCAACCCTCGCTTCTGTTTAGCCCTTTTGTCACAGTCTCTCTGTTATTTTTATCCCAATGCATTGTACTGAACTGTTTTATAAATAAAATAAAACGTTTTTGAAAACAAAAAAATAAAGTGTGTTGCCAATGCACCTTTTGAGATTATTTTTATAATGCCACAATCCTCGCTGCATTGCCATTCACACATAAATTAAAACCCTGGGAGTTGGACCTGTGCTAAAGGATGGTAATGGAAGTTATGGGAATCTTAGAAGCATGTATTGAATGTCTTATTTTACTATATACTTTTACTAAGATTTAGTAACACTGCCTCTTTTTGCAGTCTCTGTTCCAGATTTGCTTTCTGTGTCTTGGACAGGCTCCCCTACTAGCATACATTATTTAAGTGTAACCATTCCATTTTCTGTCAGGATGGACAATCAGTAGATCTGCCCCCTGGCTATTATTGATCTATGAATATGTAGAGAATTACGATAAAAATATGATCACAAATAGAATATGTTGAAATTATTTATTTTCCATTTTGATTTGTTTTATGTGGGGTTTTATTTTATTATGTAATTGTGTTTTTTATTTGTTTTCTTTTCTTCCCTCCCCAAACGTTTTCTGTGTGGTGCGTATTCAGAGACTCGGAGGTCGATGAGCTGCGCTCCCAGCTGAGCCGCATGCAAGAGGACTGGATAGAGGAAGAATGCCATCGGGTGGAGGCGCAGTTGGCACTGAAGGCGGCGCAGAGGGAAATCCAGCAGCTCCGGGAGGTCATGGACGATGTCCGGGGACGGCTAGGAGAAAACGACACGGGGGTCCAGAAGTATTTTGCCGACATCACGTTGCAGAACCGTAAGCTGGAAAGTCTTCTGCAGAACATGGAGTTGGTGCAGGATGGAGTGCCATGTGGGGCAGAAGGTGGAGGTTCCGCTGGGGACTCTCCTGCCCGCTCTCTCACTCGCAGCTCTACCTATACCAAACTCAGCGAGCCTCCTGTGGGAGATCACCACTCTCAGGACACTGGGGATAGCGGGTACGCGGACAGCAGCGCTGTCTCTTCTGGCACAGAGTTCTACCTTGGTGAGGGACCTTTGTGTCTCGGTGTGCAACCACCTCCGCTGTGTGCTGAGGCTGCTGTTCAGGCCAGCAGCATGAGTGACTGTGCTGTTCAGACGGACGAAGCTGCCGGCACCCCTGAGCCAGACACAATCCTAGAGAAGCTCCTGCAGTCGCAGACGGCTGGCACCCCTACGTGCCAGGACCCCAAAGAGCCAGAAGCCTCCAATCCTGACTCAAGCTGTGTAGTGCTGGTCACTGACGGAGCCTCTGGGGCTGAAGGCGGGGAGGCAGAGGTCCCTGATGCACCCCTTACTTACTGGAGTCGTCACTTTGTAGTGGACTTATTGGCTGTGCTGATCCCTGTGGTACCCACGGTGGCCTGGTTATGCCGCGCGGAGAGGCGCCAAGGACAGCCAGTGTATAATATCAGCTCCTTGATGCGTGGCTGCTGTACAGTCGCTTTGCACTCCATTCGCAGGATCAGCTGCCGCCCAGTCAGTGCCTCCACAAGCCAGCCCTAACTCTGGCTGCCCCCCCAGACCCTAAACCTTCGCACTTTGATGACTCTGCCGCCCCCTTTGTAGATACAAAGAGATTGCCTGTGAACCGGAGGGGTAGAAAGGAGACCTATTTTGCAGAGGATAATCAGTGATCAGACTTTATGGAATGTATCTGAGTAATCATGAAAACAACAAACAGCAAGCATCCTAAGATGAAGAGTCCAGTGTGGACTGAGGGGGACTTTCACTGTCACGGCTGGGGTGAGGGGGGGGGGGGGCGGTGGGGCTGTTGGGTTAATCTACTCACATGCCAGTCCACATAGTTCATATTGTGCGATTGGTTGTGTCTGTTGTACATACCTTCTCGGTCCGTTATATAATTGCTGCTGAGCACAGCCCAGACACTGGAGATGTGTATGTACCCCATGTCACCTGACCACCTACACCTGTCTGTGTCTCTAGAGTGTAAACTATCCTATATGTCACATGTACACACACATGCAATGCCACCTACTGTCATGTGTGCAGTTCCTGTGCTTGTGTATCTGGTGGGGAGCTAAGGGAACAATGCATTGCCATTGAATGTATTCTGTACATATATGTTGTGTGCGTGGACCAGTGCTGTGTATATGTAGACGGGTGCATGCCACGTGCTGGACTGCACTGGTTCGAGGCCCGACTAATGCCACCTTGATGGTTCTTGTCCCTCGCCCTTACCCATTTCCTAGCAATTTATTATTGACTTTGAGGGTTCCCCCCCCCCTTTTTTTTCTTGCTGCTGTTGGACATTTGTCTCCAGGTGTGACCTTGCCATGTGTGCCCCAGACCCCATTGTGCTTGTAGATGACATCAGACAGATATTTATTACATCCCTCTGTACCATGGAGTGCATGAAGGCCCAACCACTCTCCTACCTCCCCTTTATTGTGTTACTTTCTCCATGTTATATCCTTATTTAGGGGCCAGCGCACCTGCTAAAACATTCCTAAATCTATTTGCCAAAGTTTAAGCTGGGAGGTGGAATACTAAATATATACAAATATGAAAGGACTTTTTTTTTTCCTTGCATTTGACTGACTTCCTGTCAGTAATCAGTATTGAAGTTGGTCAGTTTATGCAATCAGCTTATTATGACTGACCCCATAGAGCAGGGGTCTCCAAACTGTGTAAACAAAAGGGTCAGTTTACCGTCTTTCAGAATTGGGGGGGGGTTAAGGTCTTAACGTCAGTGGGGAAAAAACTTCCCATCAGTTTTCAGTGCCCCATTAATGGTGTCGGTAGGAGGAATTGTGCCACATCATTGATGCCATTGGGCCCCATTGTTGGTGTCTCAGAGAAATTGTGCTTCATCGTTGCTGTCAATTGGAGGAATTGTGCTCCATCAATTGATGTTATTGTTCCCCGTCGTCAATGTCCTCCGAGGGAATTGTGTCCTGTCATTGGTGCCCCCTCGTTGGTGTCCTCGGGCAGGAAGGATTGTGCCCCCTCGTTGGTGTCCTCGGGCAGGAGGGATTGTGCCCCCTCGTCGTTGTCCTCGGGCAGGAGGAATTGTGCCTCGTCGGTGTCCTCGGGCAGGAGGAATTGTGCCCCTCTCGCCGGTGTCCTCGGGCAGGAGGAATTGTGCCCCCTCGTCGGTGTCCTTGGGCAGGAAGGATTGTGCCCCCTTGTTGGTGTCCTCGGGCAGGAGGGATTGTGCCCCCTCGTCGATGTCCTCGGGCAGGAGGGATTGTGCCCCGTTGTTGGGCAGGAGGGATTGTGCCTTGGGTGTCAGAGGGATTGTGCTCTTGGAGGGGGATTGTGCCAGACTTTGGCAAGGGATTGTGCCCCCCTCGGGGGGAGGAGGATTGTGCTCGTGGGTGTCCTCGGGCAAATTGTGCCCCCCTCGTGGTGTCCTCGGGCATCTGGTGTCCTTGCATTGTGCCCCGTTTAGGGGGAGAAATTGTGCCCCCCTCGTGGGTGTCCTCGGGCAGTGCCTCATCGTTGGTATCCTAGGGAGGAATAATGCCCCATTAGTGGTGTCGGTGGAAAAAAAGGTGGTCCACTGTCAGTGTCAGACGGTAGAATAGTGTCTCGTATCAGTGGGAGGGATAGTGCTCCAAGGTCCAGATAAAGACAAGCAAAGGGCCGCAGTTTGGAGACCCCTGCTGTAGAGCAATAGCCACCCTGAAACGAATACTGAAATTCGGTTTCTCATAGTTGTGAGTTCTTTTAATACTATAGAGTTGCTGGTTCTTTCTAGAAGAAGTAAATGGCACGCTTTTAGGCTCATTGACTCTTTAATAGAGAAACTAATGCTGGTGTTTGTCACCGGATTGCACATTTCTGCATTCTTTTGGCATGTCGCATGGTTTGGTTGCACAGACCCTGGCTCATTTATTGAGACATGCTGCTAAGCCCCGCTTCTAATTGCATCACATGACATCCCCACCCCCTTTTTTTATTCTCCTCAACCTTTCTGACAATCCATTATACTCCTGGCAATTTAGGGGTGGTGCTCCCCTATGTGTTACCCCCCCCCCCCCCCCATGCCCTGCTGGAGTCAGTGTCTGTGCAGGTCGCTTACATTGCAGTGTGTGTAATGCCCACTTGGAAGCGCTCTTTAGGGATTACCACAAACTCCTTCGGGCGGCTCCGCACTTCTTTTCAGCACTTCAAAACTTGTTTTTTTGCACTTTGCCCGATTCTCCTTTTTTTAGATTCCTGGGAGTCGGTGAACGGAATGTCTCCCTGACACCGAGCTTTGTGGACAGGTAAATGTACTACTACTGGAATGAAGTCACTTATAAATCTATATATAGAAAGAGAGATATATCTATTTTTGATGTTGCTTGTCATTTGCTGTCTGTCCTGCTGAATGTATTAAACTGGCCTGAGCCACAGTCATGAGCCATATCTGATCTTCTAGTGGTCTCTCATGTCCCGGTATGCTGAGAGTTATTAGCGGGTGGCAATTTGCATTGAATTGTTCATTGTAAATAAAAAGATCTCTGCTCCTGGACCCTCCATATGAGAGAGCTGTGATCTCCTATCCATCTGCTGGTGAGAGATCACAGCTCTCTAGTTTAATTTAAAGCAGAGTTCCACCCTAAAAATGAACTTTCTTTTAACGGCTTGCCTTTAATGTCAATTTTTTTTTAAATTACTCCTATCTGGCTGTTACTAGGCAGAGAGATCTCACGCTGAGCTGGTGGACTGCTGCAGGCGGATCCGTCCCCGTGTTGAAGGGGCCTAAATCTGAAGACAAAAATCTGCAGGAAATCTAATAGTGTGTATGGGGTCTAAGGAAAATAATATAGAATGTTTCCTCTCTTATTGGTATCCCTTGGATGGAATAATATATATATATATATATATATATATATATAATAACCTCTGACTGCTTCTGTAGGCTGACTTATTTACCGTATATACTCAAGTATAAGCCGAGTTTTTCAGCACTTTTTTTTGTGCTGAAAATGCCCCCCTCGTCTTCTACTCGAGTCGCCTTTTTGCGCCTGATCTCCCGGATTTGGGGACCCGGTGCCGGCCGTAAGTCTTGGCACACATGTAGCCCCACTTTTTACTCTACAAGTGTGCAATGTTTTTGGTCCGGGGGACCTATAGCCGGGGGGGAACTGATATTTATTTTTTCAAAACCACTTCCATAGACTCCCGTGTTAAATGGTAATTTCTCGGGTGACTTTGGGGACCCGGGACTGGCCGGTTGTAGGTCCCCTGGACCCTGAACTTGGCACACATGTAGCCCCATTTCTCCTCTACAAGTGTTCAAAGTTTGTTGTCTGGAGGACCTACGGCTGGGAAGCACCGATATATTTTTTTATTTTTCAAAGCCGGGCACCCCTTCTATAGACTCCCAAGTTAACCACTTCCATACCAGGCACTTGCGCATCTTCCAGCCCAAGCCTATTTTGAGCTTTCAGCACTGTCGCACTTTGAATGACAATTGCGCGGTCATGCTACTATGCACCCAAACAAAATTGGCGTCCTTTTTTCCCCACAAATAGAGCTTTCTTTTGGTGGTATTTGATCGCCTCTGCGGTTTTTATTTTTTGCGCAACAACTAATAAAAGACTGAAAATTTAGAAAAAAAAATACATTTTTATTTTTTTCTGTTAACTTTTTTGTAAATAAGCACTGATATGGCGGCACTGATGAGGTAGTACTGATGGGCACCGATGAGGTGGCATTGATGGGCACTGATAGGCGGCGCTGGTATGCGGCACTGATGGGCACTCTTAGGCGGCACTGATGGGCACTCTTAGGCGGCACTGATGGGCACTCTTAGGCGGCACTGAAGGGCACTCTTAGGCGGCACTGATGGGCACTCTTAGGCGGCACTGATGGGCACACTTAGGCGGCACTGATGGGCACTCTTAGGCGGCACTGATGGGCACTCTTAGGCGGCACTGATGGGCACTCTTAGGCGGCACTGATGGGCACTCTTAGGCGGCACTGATGGGCACTCTTAGGCGGCACTGATGGGCACTCTTAGGCGGCACTGATGGGCACTCTTAGGCGGCACTGATGGGCACTCTTAGGCGGCACTGATGGGCGGCACTGATGGGCACTCATAGGCGGCACTGATGGGCACTCATAGGCGGCACAGAATGGCACTCATAGGCGGCACAGAATGGCACTCATGAGTGGCACTGATGGGTACTTATGGTGGCACAGATGGGCACTGATAGGTGGGCACTGGGCATGTATTGGCACGGAGGGGTGGCACTGAAGCACACTGCAGGGTGGCACTGATGTATATGTTGCCACGATTTCATAACCACTTCCCGGCCGTAAATCTGCTATTGGCCGGGCGGGAAGTTGTTAAACTACAGTCTAGTCATGGGCACAGTGAGGCATGCAGATGGACACCCTTTTATACTCGAGTCAATACGTTGTCCCATTTTTTTGTGGTAAAATTAGGTGCCTCGGCTTATATTCGGGTCGGTTTATCCTCGAGTATATACTGTTTATGAAAAATTCTCCTCTATCTTTTGCTTCATCCTTGAAGCAGCTGAAAAAGGGGAGCATCCAGAGGATGGGTGCTGAGCTTAGCAGGGGGTGTAATCTTTGCCTGTATTACATTCGATGTATAACCATGTCTGTTTACTTCTGATGGGAATTTTAGATACAAAAAATCCTCAAAGTCCTTTTTGTAAAGTGTTCACATCCGACTCGGAGAAAAGGTAAATTATTTATTTTACTTTTTTCTTTATTAAAGTAGTAGAGTGTAACATAAGAAAACTGTACCAGCACAGCGGTATAATAAGAGTACAGTAAGGTTTACAGAACACAACATGATTTATAGATAAGAGTACCTGTCATTAATTTATAGGCAGCACCCTGAGTGCTGAGCAGCAATACAACTTGTTATATAACCTGAAACTGGTAAATTTACTGCAGTATGATTTTCTTGTTGATCCAGCCTTCAACGTACTTTCACTGTTCATGAATGACAGGTTCTCTTTGAAACATCACTACAAGTGTCACTTCCTCTAACCGTTTAAGTTTGGATGCGATTCAGAAAATGGACATAAATATAAAAGGGCTTCACTACTACATGGGTCGTCTGCAACCAATGAAAACTGGCTAGAGAAGCGAAGACTATGGAGGTGAGTGTCACGGCGTGTCTGTTTTGGATTGTCCTGATCTGCCTTGTATGTATGGAAACTGATCACCAGTGGCAGTTGCGGGTATTTTTTATTTATTTTTTGGTCCATGTAGCATGCAAGGTGGTAAAAGCAGATTCGGATCTGTTCTCCTATATCTCGTTCTGACCTTGCACACTACACTACTAACTCGTATACTAGGCTTTTCATACAGATGGATCCACTAGGGTGGACATTTGGGCAGCAATACATAGGATGAGTGTATGCAGAGTCCTACAAGGAGAAATCACAGCTTCTGTTATTCGGGAAGATGTACGCCATCAGATCTCCCCCGCCAGGAGGAAGACAAAAGTGCATTGTAGAATTGTATTTCAACCCCAAACCATAGAACAGTCTCTCAAAGGGGCACATTGCTGTGCCATCCGTGTCCCTGTTACACCTCTGGGATAGAGTGATCCATAGAGTTCTTCATGACACCAGATGACATTCTGCAAAAAAAACAACAGATGACCATTATTGATGATGTCAGGGCTGTCTTCCCCAATAACCCATTTTAACTCCTCTTCCTGCTTCTGCTCGCAAGGCTTCCTAGAAGCATGCTAGTAACTTTAAAAAACATAAAACCTGCTGTTTAGTAGATGTCTATGACTAAGAGCCCTTTCACGCTGAAAGTGCGGGGGCATCGGTGGGAAAGCGCCGCTAGTTTTAGCAGTGCTTTACTGTCTTTTTTAGGGGCGCTTTTAACCCCCACTAGCGGCTGAATAAAGGGTTAAAAGCGTCGCTGCCAAAGCATTTTGCTTTGATTTCAATGGGCAGGGGCACTTTAGGAGTGGTGTATACACCGCTCCTAAAGCGCCTCAATGAAGCTGCTTGCAGGGCTTTTTTTGGTGTCTTGCCAGCACAATGCCCCAGTGTGAAAGCACTCCGACTTTCACACTGGGATTGTAGGTGAGGCTTCTTTCAGGTGCTATTTTTAGTGCTGAAGCACACCTCCAGTGTGAAAGGGGTCTTAAGTGATTGTAAAGGCAGAAGGTTTTGTATCTCCATGCATAGAATGCATTAAGATAAGCCCTCTGTGTGCAGCTCTCCCCTAAAACTTACCAGAGCTCCCTCTCTATCCAGCGATGTGCACGAGTGCCTTGGCCATCCAGGACTCTCCCTGCTAATTGGCTAAGACACAGCAGTGGCGCCATTGGCTTCTGCTGCTGTCAATCATTTAGACAATCAGGAGAGAGAGGGGGCAGACCCGAACTGTGGCTCAATGGCTGAATGGACACAGAGCTGCAGCTCAGGTGCCTCCATAGCAAGCTGCTTGCTGTGGGGGGCACTCAGCAGGAGGGAGGGGCCAGAAGCACCAGCGAGGAACCTGAGAAGAGGAGGATCGAGGCTGCTCTGTGCAAAACCATTACACAGAGCAAGTAAGTATAACATGTTTGTTTATTTTTAAAGAAAAAAGAGACTTCAGTATCACTTTAAAACACTGTTCTGCATGCACATTTGTCAGCACAGTCTGTGTATGTCCATTAGAACTGGATTGGAGGTACATGCACACAGCTTATTGTGGGGCACGGAACTCTCTCCATTCACATAACTAGACTCCTGTGATAGTTCAGAGTCATTCACACAGATACTTGCAGGAATGATACAAATGCAGCTGTATAAACCTTGTACAATAAACACTATTGCTGAGCTGCAGGGAGGAGCTATGCCCCAATGGCTGGGGGATCTTAAAGGATAAGTTCACTTTTTAGAATTTTTTTTTTTTAATAAATTCACTTTTTTTTTTTCTGATAACATTTTTTTAAATTTTATTTTGAGCCTATAAAGCATTGCGCCAACCATCGGCAGATGGCTGGTGCAATGCAGGTCTCCATCAGATCTGCCAGTGTATCTGCTTTCCCATACGGCCAAGTATATATAATCTGACAGGAAGAGAGAATGAACTACCAGGACACAGTGAGAACTACTAGCTCAGGGGTCCTCAAACTATGGCCCTCCAGTTGTTCAGGAACTACAATTCCCATCATGCCTAGTCATGTCTGTGAATGTCAGAGTTTTGCAATGCCTCATGGGATGTGTAGTTCTGCAACACCTGGAGGGCCGTAGTTTGAGGATCCTTGTACTAGCTGATGGCAGCAAAGGTTACTGGACCTTGTAGTTTTCCATTCACAGGACACTGTGGATGAGTGATGCTGCCAGAGCCCCTCTCAGCCACATGTGTGTGTTTTTATTGTGTTGTAACTGCTAATGTTTGGGGGGGGGACCCCACTAGCTGTAAGATCAGGGATCGCAGAGGTGCGTGGGCCGGTCTGTTCCCAACAGGTTACACCCTGAATATGGGTGTAACATGTTATGAAAGGTGAATCTTTACTTTAAAGATAGATGGACGCCCTCCTCGCTGTATGGAAGGATGACATGTGATCTTACCTTTTTATAATGTGCTCAAATATAACAGCGGGGATCACCGTCACTGTCACAGTGCGGCCGCTCGATGCTAAAATGTCCACAATCTGACCATCCTATGAAAAGAAAAACATGCTTTAACGACTGAGCGGTCATCATCCAGGGACAATGTGGTGAACACCATTTAACACAAATTTTTCTTTTTTGTCCTATTGGTTATGAATACACTGTTTTCAATGTTGGTACTACCTCTGTTATGACCACATTTAGTATAACATTATTTAAAATCTCTAAATTCATTTTTATCTGTTAAAAATCAAAATATCACCTTTTTGTCACATACCATGAAGTAAGATAGAGCATTTAAGTGATCAACTTTGTAATTTGATAATACAGTAAGAGTGTTTATTGAAGGACACGTGGGTGAAGGAGGCTGAGCCACTGGCACCATTTTTGGTTTGAGAGCATGGCACCTGTTTTATGTGACCTCTGGGGCTTTGACCCTTTGGGTTCTGGCATTGGCTATGGTTTCACAAACCCTGAATGACTACAGAGCAGCCCCCCCCCCCCCCACTTATGTTGGACTAGCAGAGCAACTAGTCTGGGGCTCCAATACTTGTGCAATGCAGCCGTGGACTCATTCTAGTGGTCTCTGATATGACCACTTCCTCAGTTGTCTTGGTGTCTCAGTGCTGGTTGGATGACCAGACGTCCAAGAAGGTACAAAAAACTGTAATTCCCAAGTGTCCGCCTATAAGGCACATTCTTGAATGCATCCTCAAGAATGTCATGGGGGGGGGGGGGGGGGGGGGGGAGAGACAACCTTTCTCGGGCTCCGAAGCTTAAGGATTCACATTGCAAGGCAGGTCCTTCTTTTTAAGCTCACAAACGTAATTTTCGTGGTCAGGGCTCCTCCTCAAAGGACAGGGCCACCAAAACCTCTGCCTCCTTTGCCCACAAACCACCTTGGCAGCCCAAGAACTATGTCTGCCCTCCTCCACATGATGGTTTGACCCCACCTCTATATCTCAACGGGTGGGTGTTTTTCGTTTGTAGATTGCTGGCTTGCTCACATTTCGGAGAGATGGGTCCTTTCCACCGCATCCGTTCTTTCCTTTCAGTCTCCATTCTTCTCTGCAGCGTCTAGCCAACCTGTGTTTTGCGGTTCAGGGTCTCCTGGATCAGGGCATCATAGCCCCAGTTACGTCCTCGGCACGGTTCGAGGGATTCTATGCTAACCTTTTTTGTTCTGAAGAAAGACTGTGTTTGGTCTTTTTTGGGTAAAGTCCCTGAAATTCTTCTGGAAGGTGTGGAAGTTCTGCATGGAATTGGTGTGCTTGGCCTTGGCCTTAAATTGACATAAAAACACTTCTCTTCACATCCCCTCCCATTTTTCACTACCTTCAGAGGTTCCTCCATTTCACAGCCTGGATTTGGCTCCACCAAAATCCTGGCCAGTGGGTTGATACTCCTGTTTTTTTTTCTGGGGTACCTGGAAAACCCGCCCCTATGAGCTCAATCGGCTGGACAAGTCTGTGGCCAAGGTCTTTCTCCCTTTAGGAGAAACTCTAGAAGTTGCATCTTCGCCTCCCCTTTCAACACTATTGCTCAAGGAAAAAAAACAGCCCTGCTCACCTAGGGATGCCCACTCTAGGGGAATGCTGCCACTTCACTAGTACAAGGGGCACTCTCATGGTGGGTGCACTACACGGGGTCTTAAGGGAATCTTTTTCCCTGGATCGGTAGAGCACCCATCCAGCAAGGTCATTAGGTACCCTGGAGATCATTGTATCTCACACTGGCCGACAGCATTACAGGCTTGTCCTTGCACTTGCTTGTGGGCTCCAGGTACAGTCTCTCTAGGACTACTGGCTGTGGTGACCTATTGAATAAAGCCCTTGGAGGCACTTGTCCCAAGTATGAGACTAAAGCTCATAAAAGGTGATGAGAGAAAACCTCTGTACGCCATGCATAACCTAGGAACATTTACTAATAACTGAAGCTTAGCTGGGAGGGGGTTATATCGAATATATGTGTGTGTGTATTTAATCTGAAGGTGGCAGCATAACCCGAGTAGTCCCGTGCTGTGATCTGCTCCCTAGATGTTCCTGCCGTATGAGAGCTCGGCTTACCTTGAGTCCTATGACGTTCTGCCCATTGACCTCACACAGATAGTGGTTGGTTAGCATCCCATTTCTGGCGGCAGAGCTGTCCTTCACCAGGGATGAGATCTGTCCTTTCTTGACAATGAACCCGACTTGTCCTGCGCTGTCTTTCTGCAGCGTTATTGTGCGCTGGAATGGACTGTGAACAGAATACACAAGTTGTACAATTAAATTGTTTTCTTCAAGTTCCATTGCAGAGACCTCCTTAAGAATGAGTTGGTGGTTTTCCTAGTGACTAATTCCCCATTTACACAGAGGAAGGCATTGCTGAGCTCCTCTTTGTGAGCCAATTAATGCCTAGCTGCTATATTGATCCTAATGCTTCAATTCCTTCTGACTCCCTGACAAATATGTAGATCACTTCTGTCTGGTCTCTGACTTCACTTGCTGCATGCTTGTTTTACCTAAAATGAATGAAGCAAGAGACAGCCAGGTGAAGAAAGGACATTGGTAGTATCAGCCTGCGTATGTACGATATAGCAATGTGAGCTACTAGTATTCTGCTGTCTGTGTGTTTTTCTCTTTACTGTATCTTATGTACATTTAAACTCCAAATAAATTACTGAACAATAGAAAAAGGCCTAAATGTCTTACTTACTCCACGTAAAACATATAATCTCCACTTGTAGTGTTCACCTTTTACGTAAAAAATGTAAAGGCAAACTAACCCCACTCCCCTGCTGTACTTGCTGAGCTGTTTGCACCTTCACAGCTGCACCACACTCTTCTCCCTCTACTCTACTCTTCTCCCTCTACTCTTCTCCCTCTACTCGCTCTACTCATCTCCCTCTACTCACTCTACTCTTCTCCCTCTACTCTTCTCCCTCTACTCGCTCTACTCATCTCCCTCTACTCACTCTACTCTTCTCCCTCTACTCACTCTACTCTTCTCCCTCTACTCACTCTACTCTTCTTCCTCTACTCACTCTACTCTTCTCCCTCTACTCACTCTACTCTTCTCCCTCTACTCACTCTACTCTTCTCCCTCTACTCACTCTACTCTTCTCCCTCTACTCACTCTACTCTTCTCCCTCTACTCACTCTACTCTTCTCCCTCTACTCATCTCCCTCTACTCATCTCCCTCTACTCACTCTACTCTTCTCCCTTTACTCACTCTACTCTTCTCCCTCTACTCACTCTACTCTTCTCCCTCTACTTACTCTACTCTTCTCCCTCTACTCACTCTACTCTTCTCCCTCTACTCACTCTACTCTTCTCCCTCTTCTCCCTCTACTCTTCTCCCTCTTCTCCCTCTACTCACTCTACTCTTCTCCCTCTACTTACTCTACTCTTCTCCCTCTACTTACTCTACTCTTCTCCCTCTACTTACTCTACTCTTCTCCCTCTACTCACTCTACTCTTCTCCCTCTACTCACTCTACTCTTCTCCCTCTACTCCCTCTACTCTTCTCCCTCTACTTACTCTACTCTTCTCCCTCTACTCACTCTTCTCCCTCTACTCACTCTTCTCCCTCTACTCTACTCTTCTCCCTCTACTCTACTCTTCTCCCTCTACTCTACACTTCTCCCTCTACTCTACACTTCTCCCTCTACTCTACTCTTCTCCCTCTACTCACTCTACTCTTCTCCCTCTACTCTTCTCCCTCTACTTACTCTACTCTTCTCCCTCTCCCTCTACTTACTCTACTCTTCTCCCTCTACTTACTCTACTCTTCTCCCTCTTCTCCCTCTACTCTTCTCCCTCTACTTACTCTACTCTTCTCCCTCTACTTACTCTACACTTCTCCCTCTACTCTACTCTACACTTCTCCCTCTACTCTACTCCTCTCCCTCTACTCTACACTTCTCCTTCTACACTTCTCCCTCTACTCTACTCTACACTTCTCCCTCTACTCTACTCTACTCCGTCTACTCTACTCTTCTCCCTCTAATCCTTGCACTGCTTCTGTGACAGACCAGATCAATTCACCGTGACGGCCAATTGGAATTAATCTGGTCCTTCTTGGAACTGCTGCACAGTGAAGAGGGAGACGAGTGGGGATTTTAAATCCCCAGAATGATGGAGCAGCTGTGGTGGTACTGAACGCTCGGCAACCTTAGAGGAAAATACTGGAGGGTTTGTCTGGTGTTAACCTTTTTTTAATTTATTTTTTGTTTACATTTTTAAACTGTACATAAATGATATTGTACATTAGCAGCCATATTTTGCTAACATTAAATCCAGGACTCTGTTGGCAGTTTCAGATATCATGTTTTAAACTTGCTTTTTTTTGCCCCCCTAATTGACCTCCTTGATGCCCACATGTAACGTGTAGGAAGCAAATTCCACACATGTGTCCACGAGTGGCAGAGATTTCTGTGCTGACACAAATAATGATTGTCTGTCACAGCGATCAGTAGACTGCTCCCAATCACAGCAGTCACCTGATTGGACTGATGCATCCCATGCTCCAGGCATAAAGTACCTGTTAAAAGGATGATGGGGCTGGATGGGAAAGGGTTAAAGCCCCTTAATATAGCAATGCTTCTAGTCTTAGAATATATTTTTCTATCTATAATAAGTACAGTATGTGTATATATCTCTCCACTAGGGGGCAGTGTACTAGTGTAATGTTGGCTAACTCTTGTGTCTCTCTCTGCTTCCACATTGCAGGCCCAGCGTATTTGGCAGATCTCAGAGATAGAAGTGCTACTCTGGACACTCGATGACAGAATGATGTACGTCTGTGGTCTAATAAATGTTTATTGGCTAATAAAGTGGAATTTGTGGTCTGTTTTACCATCCAGGAATGTTTTGTATTAATAACAAATTGTGTAATTAAACAAATTGCAGCCGGTGCCTCCAGCTGTTGGGGAGATACACTTCTGTAAACTGCTGACTGATCCATCTCTGAGTGTAAGGGGCTGTCAGGTGATAGTGTATGTATGTAGGGGCTGCTTACATTCTCTACAGGACTGTCACGGCCCCAGGGGGCTCTCACATTGCAGGTTATCTTTGGGAACTCACCGGTCTCGTACAATCATGCTGATTCGGTCCTGTCCGGCCTTTTTCAGGGCTTTGTGTGCCTTGTCGGTGCTCCATCCGGCGCAGTCTTGTTCATTGATTTGCAGAATCTGATCTCCAAACCGTAAACCGACCAGAGAGGCCGGAGAGTTGGCCTGAACCAGCTGGACAAATATTCCCTGGAAAGACACGGCAAACAATTCCTCAGTATCTCTGCTGCCCAAAACTGCCCTTTCCAATCACCCCAAAGGTCTTCATCCATTTCAAATCCCCCCCATGCTCTCTGCATACGAGTTTCCACGTTCTGGAGGAAAGTGCCTAAGGCTGGGTTCACACCTATGCGAATTGGATGTGGTTTCTCCACATCCAATTTGCAATAGTAAAAGATTTTCCCTGCAGCCGGTCCGGTGCGTTTTGTACGAACACCATGTGCGTCTTCTGGTCTGAAATTGGACCTAAAATGGTGAACCAGCACACGCCGGACCCCTGCTGTGAGGTGCAGGCAGCTCATTTGAGAACGGAGCCCAAGACTGGAGCTGACAGAAGCATGGAAAACCAGTCCGCTTCTTTTTTCTTTACATTTTTCAAAGCTGAAGATAGAAGCTGATTGGGTATATGCAATGTTTCTCCATATTCTGTTTGCACCATTTTTTTCCTAATATCCCATCTTGGTATTCGTCATACAAAAATCTCATCCACTTAACTGGTTTGTTACATTACAGCTGCCGCCGTCTAGCTGTTCGGTGCTTAAGCCAGGGAACATAACAGCTTTCATTTGAATAGCTGCTGTTCCCTGCCGCGCGTCGTCATGGCCCCTCCCCCTTGTCGGACACTTTTCCCAGGATTGGACAGGTGATCTGTCTATCAAAGTGCCCGGACAAGGGGGGGGGGGGGCATGACGATGCGTGGCAGGGAACAGCAGCTATTCAAATGAAAGCTGTTATGTTCTGCTGAGCGCCGATCAACTAGACGGCGGGGGAGACATGGCTGCATATGAGGGGGGAGACATGACTGCATATGAGGGGGGAGACATGGCTGCATATGAGGGGGGAGACATGGCTGCATATGAGGGGGGAGACATGGCTGCATATGAGGGGGGAGACATGGCTGCATATGAGGGGGGAGACATGGCTGCATATGAGGGGGGAGACATGGCTGCATATGAGGGGGGAGACATGGCTGCATATGAGGGGGGAGACATGACTGCATATGAGGGGGAGACATGACTGCATATGAGGGGGGAGTTATGGCTGCATATGGGGGGGACACAAGGCTGCATTTATAAAAAAGTATCGGTATTCGGAATCGGCGAGTACATAAAAAAAAGTATCGGTACTTGTACTCGGTCCTAAAAAAGAGGCATCGGGACAACCCTACTTTAATCAATTTGGTACATGCAGCTTACCCAATAATGGGTTGATTTACTTAGAGATGATGGTGCCAAATTCTCAAAATTACATTTCATCACTCTAGAACTATATACCTTTACCCATTAATGGTTCAGCAGGAACCGGCTGAGATTTGAACCATGTATGGCCATAAGGATAAGTTCTGAGCGATTAAAAAAAAATTGAAGGATGATTTATTACAATCTTTATTTATTTTTTTGAGCAGCTCTCCTCATGTGCTTACCTTGTCAACAGCTCGTAATCTTAGGCCCACCTTCCCTTTCTCGTCTTTGCACAGGATCAGCTCCCGCATTCCATGTTTTATTTCAGCACGTCTCAGGCCAACGTCATTACCGGTGACGGGGGCAATCAACCCGCCTGAGATGGTGTGGGGGACCGCCACTTCCTGCACAGAAAACAGACCTCAATGTCAGTGGAAACCTCAATGGACTTATTTTGAAATGCATGTGACTTCTGAAACTGTGAAACATTTTCTATCGGAGGCAAAATGCATAAAAATACTTTCCTACACTTCCCTACACTCTCTCTCCAAAACCCTCACTTAAAGTGGTTGTAAACCCTGTTGCAGAACTTGTACCTAATAGGTAAGCCCATAATTAAGGATTACCTGTAGGTACTGTAAATATCTCCTAAACCCGCATGGATTAGGCAATATTTACTATATATGCTTGTGCCAACGTCATAGGTGCATGCACACTGAAGAAACTAAAGGGCCTGGGCCATGACCAGTGGCTCCCAAGCACAGGGCTGGAGCCTGCGAACCTGGAAATCTCTCCGGGAGACATGTCGCTGGTCACAGCGGTGTACGGGGACCGCTTCGGTCTAAGGCAGTGATGGCGAACCTTGGCACCCCAGATGTTTTGGAACTACATTTCCCATGATGCTCCACTACCCTGCAGAGTGCATGAGCATCATGGGAAATGTAGTTCCAAAACATCTGGGGTGCCAAGGTTCGCCATCACTGGTCTAAGGTACGTTTTTTATAATGAGCCAGTATGTGATGCACACTAGCTCAATATGCCTTTGTCTTGCAGGTTTTTTTTTTGTTTGTTTTTTATATATATGG
The DNA here is from genome assembly GCA_029574335.1 of Rana kukunoris. Classification (NCBI taxonomy): domain Eukaryota; kingdom Metazoa; phylum Chordata; class Amphibia; order Anura; family Ranidae; genus Rana; species Rana kukunoris. The sequence continues at coordinate 10,364,401 of CM056060.1, forward strand.
GTTCACAACTACTTAAAAAAAGAAAATGTTTATGTTGCTTATGAAGATGCCAGCTTCCTGCCTGTTACATTGATCCCACACAAGTGTGCCGATCACAATTTCTGACGTCTTTGATTTCCTTGCTCCACTTGTCTGTGGTCAGAGAATTCCAGGATCCAAGAATTTCCCTAAGCACGTTGGCAATAGCTATAAACTTCTGTCCTTTTATCTACAAAAGTTTGTTTCTTAATATCATTTCTCTGAAATGTAGTAATAGGCCAAAGTTAGAGCATTAGCAGCACCCCCTAGTGGGCAGGTAAATTCATAAGTGGTGATAATTTGCTCCTGTGTAGGTTCTGTATAAGGAATTGAAGATTCTCCATACATGTACGGGGCTCCCAGGGTAATAGTTTTATTGAACCAAACCCTTGAGTTTAAACTGTGGGTAGGCATTTTTTTTTCATTGGGATCCTAAAGAAGTAGTTACTGGTAAGCTGCAAGTTGGAGTTTATGCAACCAATCACCAGCACCAGGACACTAGTTCTGGTAAAGGCTGGGTGGGATGGGGGTTGCAAGAGATTTCCCTTAATTTGCAGGGATTTCCTCTTACTTCCTGTTTTGGCTATAGGATAGGAAGTGAAGGTAAATCTCCCCAATGGGACACAGCAAAAATAAAAATCTTATGTCTTATAACCCCACCCCCACCATCCAGGCTCTTGTGAAGGAACAAACACAGGAAGTCCTCTACTGTCTAATACAAGTCCCAGCATTCTATGCACCAGAGGAAACTCTATCTCTGGTCACCCGGCCACCGGTGACCCAATTGATGGATATGCTCAGGTGATTTGGCAGCATTCACATGCTCAATATGCCACCTCTGTAGGCCTGAAATTAAGAGAGATCCTTCTTATCTCTGACACTGCACACTTAGGTGAAGGTGACAATACCCAGTAAATGAGCAGTATTCTGCTAATGCTTGCATTTCAAGCAATCAGCTGCTTGCTGTTTTTCCCACCCACCTATTAACAGATTAATTGAAATGAAAACATCAATAAAATCCTGCTTGATTACTCGGTAGTTTCCGCTCCACCTGAATATATTATAACAGAGACGGTATATCACTCTTCTTTTCAGCACTGCTGAGGCCGATTGCTGATAAATCTCTTGAGCATGTCTATTGATTGGTTAACTGATGCCTGTGATGAATAAGGATGAGCTATGGCGTGTTCGCACATTCCACGTGCAGAGCCTGCCAGGAAGTCGGCACGACAGCTGAGCATAGGGACAATGACTCCCTGCCTGTGATTAGCACAGTGCTGTGCTGACTTCCTGGCAGGCTCTGCACATGGACTGTGCGAACACGCCGTAGCTCATCCCTAGTAAGGAACAGAGTTCCCACAGGTGCACTGAATGCTGGGACTTGTAGAACAAGGTAAGTACTTCCTGTTCCTCCACAGGCACCCCAATGGTGGCCACTTAAGGCCCGTACACACAATACGACAAACGATTTTCGCATTCCTAGTATGGTGCTTTTGGCTTTTCGGACTACAAAAGCTGGATATGCAGACTTACATTTTTGTCGGATGTGAACGTCTGATTTTCGGTTAATTAGTATAATTCGCGTACAAAAAGAAAATTATAAGAGCAAGACTACGCATGCTGAGAAATGAAAGAATACATACAAAACTATTCAACACATTACGTCATTTTTGAAGATGAATTCTGTAGTATGAGAATTTTAGTATGGTGAGTAATCTCTTCACTTTCGTCATGAGACCCACGCAACAAAAATAATTTCGTCATGCAACAACAACAAAAAAAAAACATGGACGTTTGTCATCCAAAATTCTGATGGTGTGTACGAGGCTTTAGTAGTGATGTCAGCGGACACTTCTTGTTGCTCATTCTTAACTTGTGTAGCAAATAAAAAGTAATATGTAAAGTAAAAAAGCATTCATGTTGCTTCTTTTTCTGTCAGTGTGCTATTATAATAATTAAAAAACAAACGGTGGAATTTTCCTTTAAAGTGAATCTATTTGTGAACCCTTCATGGACAAAGCATTGCCTCTATTTTAAAGGCTGAACCTGCTCACAATATAAGAGCTTAGTGTTGGGCTGTGGCCCTAAATTCCAATCCCTCCAACACCAAAGCAGTGCTATATAGTAGGAAAACAACCAATAAATGTAACCGGATGGATGGCGGTTCTGCCTGCTTGCCAATGAGGCGTGTGCTACTAATAATATAAAATAAAATAATAGAAAACTATATACAAGTCTTTATTTTTTTGGGCTAACAAATATATGTTGCAGACACGGCAGTCATCATAGACTTGGGTAGCTGGGACAATGAGAGGAGACATTCGTTGTCCAATCATAAGGATCCTCTTCAGAAGAATCTGATTTCTTCTATATCTGTGATATAAACACAATCACATCTCTGTATTAGAGATGGCCTAGTGGGTTAGTAGGCCGACGATGACTTCTTTAGTACCATGGGTTCGAATCCCACCGGAATAAACTCCAGTTTGTGGCTGAGAATGAATGGACGCCATCAGCCAACACCACAGGGTAAATATTTGGAGTCTCTCATCAATTTTTATTTACCAATATTTAATGGGATGACTGACAACCCCCCTCCTGAGCCAGAACCTAAATACGACAATATTCTATGAAATATTTGAAGTCCCATGTATCACCAGTTCATTACAAATATTTTTGCATATATTGCTCAGACCATTTGAGTTTGAAGTCGGTGATCACATTTTATTTACTAAATCTTGGAGGCTAACCCTGAGCTGTGCTATGGTGTAGGGGTTTAGTAGCCCTACGCCCTTCATAGAGGCTTTTTGGAGTTGCCGGTTCAAATCCCAAGTCTTCTATCTGAATTTGTGTTTAATTTACTCCTGAAATAGGAGAACGAAAACACAAAGCACTGAGCAGAGGCGAGTAGCTCAGAGGATAAGAGTGCTGACCCAGGGCGCCGTAGACCCGAGTTCGAATCCACGCAAGCTCTGCAGACCCCCAAGGGCAAATACATGAGAGCGCAGCAGACCCCTGAGGGCAAATACCTGAGAGCGCAGCAGACCCCCGAGGGCAAATACCTGAGAGCACAGCAGACCCCGAGCTCAAATCCTCTGAGTGGAAGTCTGGAGGCCATGGACAACCCACCAGTCTGCTCCAGTCCCAGGTCCCCACAGGCCTGTAACATGTGTGGGCATCACATTAGGTTGTGGACACCCCGCCTCTTCGGTCCACGGTCTGTGACATCACTGCAACATATAATTACAATGGGCTGTTACAATGGGCTGTCTTACCGGGGCAGTCCATTCCAAAAGCAGGGACTTAGGGTTTTTATTGCCTCACCCCCAGGTACTGCACAGTACCTGAGCCACCTACTGGTGAGACAGGGTAGTGAGTCTGAAATATTCCTCACTACCCTGTTCCACCAGCAGGGGGCTCAGGTACTGGGCAGTACCTGGGACTGAGAGGAGGCAGGTGCCGTCTCAGGGATTTGAACTCGGGTCTCCAGCAGTCCAAGCACAGCTCTTACCCACTGAGCTATCACTGCTTCACACCAACCTATCTACTCGTCCTCCTATTTCTGGACTACAACCAATAAATATAACCAGAACCCTAAGGCTCACTATCCAAAATAGAAGAAAAATACTATAGGTGCCATACAGCAAAAGAAAGAAGAAAAAAAGTCCAGACGAGTGATATATTTTATGTTAGATGGAAAAAAAATTTGTCCGAGTTTGTTAAAATAGATGAAAAGAAAGTCTAAAAGGGAAAATATTTTAAGTGGCAACAGCAAAAATAGATGAAAAATATTATAAGTCGCACTTCGGATGGAAATGTCTCCAGCAGGACAAATCACTCCATGAAGTTGTTATATTTATATCACAGGAAGTCTCTCATCGTTTGAAGGAGGGAAAGATAAGTTATAGAATAGATGCTCAGAGGATAATGCACAGCTGTTATCAGCCAGCAGAGGGGGCTGTTGTACCATCATCATAGATACACCCAGTGTACTATTCTCCTCCTGACACAAAGTATTGTGACATTAATGAGCTTTTCATTTTGGGCATAGGTGTGTGTGTGTGTGTATATATATATACTAAAACATGTGCTGGAAGGAATACACAGCCATACTTTCTGACCTCCTCCTGCATATGCGATGTACCTGGATGCCTCTGGTAGGTTCCGGATCCCGAGCAAGCATGTAGGTTAGAAAGTCCGCCTAAAATCAGAACCTGACCTAAACCAGACAGCATTGGACCAAAAGGCGCAGTTTATTTCCCTTCCTGATCCTAGATTTCACAGAGCTCAGAATAGATAGGGTGGGTAGAAAAGATAGTATGGGGGTAGTGTCACTGCCTATTCCTGAAGAGTGACCTACAGGACTTTGAAAAGGGATAAGAGTGCTGAAACTCTGATCCCAACAATACTAGTAAAATAGAAGTCCAGTAAATACAATCTTACCATTAGATATGCGTACCAAATGACTGTAATGTAGCTGTGCATGCCAAGTGGCTCTGGGCTATACCAGTCCCAAATATAATAAGGCTAAATATAAACCTGTGATAGCACTTTATATGGATTGACACATATATTGGGTTAAGTGCTAAAAAAGTGGTGAAAAAAATGTCTAGCAGTAACCATAAGCTGGCATAGAGAAATGGAAAATATAAAAACAATATGTAAGATATGAAAAACAATGAATTGATATATAAATAGTGTGAGCGAGTGCTAAAACCACACCTGCTAAAAAAAGTGTATATCCAAAATAAATAAAAAAGTTCAACGGAAATGATATCCAAAGATGGTCCATTTGTAAACTATCAAAAGTGTAAAGAACCAAATCTGTGCGTAGTCCCGCAGTGATAAGGTGCTCTGGTACGCCAAAAGTTCTTGGGGTGACTAAAGATGCCCCCCCACAAGACCCAGGGTGGGTAGGTCTGCTTTCTGAAAACTGCGCTTTGTAACCTTCTCTTCCCAAGCTGGCTTTATTCCCAAATGAGATTCAAATCTCATAAAGCAAGTGACCAAATCTGCAGTATGATAAATACGGCCTTCTGTATATGAGAGGTAGATAGGAGTCTGCAGTGGGAGTCTTACTGAGGCAGTCTGTTCAAAAAGTGGGACTTAGGGTTTTTCTTGGTGTATATTGAGCTGGAGCTCAAAAACGTGGCAGGTAGCGTTTTTGAGCGTTTTTGCACGGTTTTGAGCGTTTAACGTCTGGCGTTTTTACAGCTCTATTGCTGGAGTTTCAGAACGCACTGGTCCTGGGTTTTTTTTTGCAGCTTAAAAACGGCTCAGCTATCTACAGCTCAAAAACGTCATGGTGGGCATGAGGCAATAGACTAGCATGGAGAGCCGTTTTTAAGCTGCAAAAAACGCTCAGAAAAGTGGCTGTAAAAACGTTGATGGAATTGAAGCCTAAAGAGGAAGCAATACCCAATGGGGTGTTACTTCCTCTTTGTTTCCCTGCAAACGTAAAGCATAATGGGCGACTACGCATTGCACAGTATTCCATTATGTGACACTTACCGGCAGGAGAAGCCCACGATGTCACCGCCTGCCACGCTGGCAGCGAGCGTCCATTCTTCACCCCTCTTCTTCCGGGGGCCGCGAACTCTGGCTCTGTGACTGGCCGGAATCACGTGACGTCACTCCCGCGCATGCATGCGGTAGCCGCCTTTAGCGGCATGACCCCGGCTGGAAACAGAACAGCATGCCCTTTCAAGACGGCGCATGCGCTGTTAAAGGCGTCGCTCGGTGAAATTGCAAATATCTCAGAGACCGCATAGGTCTCAGAGGTATTGCAAGCACCTACAGCCAAGCCTTAATCTAGGCTTACCTGAAGGTGTAACTTGTCCCCGAGGGTTTACAACCACTTTAAAATAGATCCAATCTATTAAATGTAGAATCTAATATCTCAGCCATACTCACATTTCCTCCAGATGGCACCAGTGAGAGATTAAGCTGCAGCTCCTCATCAGTCAGTGACAGCCCCATGTAATTGTTCAGTTCCATCAGACTTGGGTATAAACCTATAAAAACACAAATAATAACACTAATGTCAGAAAACTTTCACATATGACAAGAGGAGGTGCCGTGGCTGATCTTCTTCTGAATATGCTGGGCTAGTGACTTCAATAGTCAGTCATTAACCAGAAACAAATATGTACTTGCAGTGTTGACTTCACTCTGACTTGCTTGTTTCAGGCCAATGACCATAAAGAAGTATTAAAGAGAAAAGCTTAGGCGTGCGCACAGGGTGTGCCAAGTGTGCCCAGGCACACCCTAATCACCCTGAGCAGCACAGATTCCTCCTACTGCCATGGCTCCCATCTCCCCCCCCCCCCCCACAGCGCTGCCAGCTTCCCTCCTCTACTATCGGCTGTTGCTGCTGGGATGTTTTAGGAGTGGGGAAGATGACAGTAAATATGTAATTTACCGGGCCCTTCCCCTTCTGAATGAACATCAAGAGTGATCGGTAGTGTGTATTTGGGCTCTGAGGTGCACACCCTAATGCCATAGGCTGCACACACCTATGGAGAAAAGTGTCACCGTACCCATGTAGGCCAAGGTGATGGTGTCTCTGGAAAAGACATCCCTGTCCCCCCCATATTCTCCCCTTTACCTGCACTCCCATGTAGGAAAAAGCATGTGAAATCCTCCCCTGTAATGGTTCCTGGACCTAGCGGTCACTGTCACATGACCAGAAGAATGTGGAGAATGGTTCCTGGACCTAGCAGTCACTGTCATATGACCAGGAGAATGTGGAGAATGGTTCCTGGACCTAGCGGTCACTGTCACGTGACCAGAAGAATGTGGAGAATGGTTCCTGGATCTAGCGGTCACTGTCACATGACCAGGAGAATGTGGAGAATGGTTCCTGGACCTAGCAGTCACATGACCAGCAGAATGCCGAGGAACCTTTTCTGAAGTCAGAGCGACTTCCGTATTGCCAATAAAGACTAACATGGGATTTCACGTCATGCGACTTGGGGTCTCACAAGTCGCAGCATTTTGAACCAAGCCTAAATCTTTTCACATCGCTGCATGTCCATCCTCCAGAAGGAATACTGGTCTTCAGTACAGTGAAGCATACAGGGGTCACTGCTCTCAGGGGTCACTGCTCTCCCGGGTCACAGACAAAGCTGATTTCAGCACTGACTGCGAGGGAGAAAGGAACTGCAAGTGAGCACATAGGTGAGGGGAGCATACAGAGCTCACAGGGTGCTCTTTGCATAGATATGGACAAGGTAACATTGATTTACTAGAATTGCAGAGTGCAAAATCTGGTGCAGCTGTGCATGATAGCCAATCAGCTTCTACTTTTTTTTTTTTCTGTCAAAGCTTAATTGAACAAGCTGGAGTTAGAAGCTGATTGGCTTCCATGCACAGCTGCACCAGATTTTGCTCTTTCCAATTCAGTAAACAAACTCCAGTGTCTCTTTAACCACTTAGGGCCCTTTCACACGAGCTGACGAACGGTCCGTTTTTCATAAGTCCGTTTACGGACTCACAATGCTTCCCTATGGGATCGCGGACGTTAGCGGATGAGCAAGTATCAGAGACATTGGTACCGATACCCTTTTAGGCCGGATTCACATTAGAGCGGTGCACATTTCAGCTCTCTTATCTCTGCAGAGAAGTGTTCAGCAGATCCACTGTGTTTTAGCTGCAGATTAGCTGCAAATTTGGAGACCTGGGAGAGGGGAGGGGGAGGGGGGGAAGTGTATTGAGCTGAATGAGAGAAATCCTGAAGATTAATGAACACATCTGCGAATCAGCTGCGTACCCATAGAAGATAATGGGCCTGAATTCGCACCTGAGCCGCACCGCAAGGCCTAAAATACGCACACGTTTTTTCGGCAATGCGCAGTGCGAATGCATCGCACATATGTGAACCAGCCTCATTGAAAACAATGTATTTAGAAATGTTCTGCGTATTGGATGCGGTTTAAGCCGCACTCAATTCGCATAGGTGTGAACCCGGCCTGAATTTGACATCTGACATTAGAACCGATCACTTACCTAGGGCGGATTGTGGAGCAGACGATGGAGCGGGTGCTTGCATGATAGCAGGTGGTGGTCTGGAAATCACTTGGGTGGACTGAACCTGGGCCTGGAAGAAGGAAGACCATAATTAATGTCATGAATGTAATGAATTTGTTACAATGCGGCATCGTTATTTAATTGTAATCACAAGACGGTGATACTTCCTGCTCTTCTCTATGGGGGGTGAATCATCTCTGTGGTTTCTGTGAATCATTAATCAGTAATTTGTTATTTCATGTGAGACAAACTCCCAGATTGGCATGCTGAGGTGTTTAGGGGTCACGTGGCGCAGAATGCCACCGACTGGTAAGAAGGAAAAGAGTGTGACACGTGGGGGAACAACACTACATGGAGATAAGAATGTCTCACCACAAAAGATGTGCAAATGTTTCCTGGTGCAAACAAAACCACAAAACGTGTGATAACATCAACAATCACTGCTGGAGGTGTGAAGTACATTGCAGGGTGTGTGCGTTTACATGAGGACTTTAAAACCAAACTCCGGGAAAAGAGTTTGGCTCCCCCTGCACTTCAAGGATTTACGCCTGGGGTACCAGTAACAAAGACTTTTGCATACCTCATCTCTGCCTACCTGGCAGACAGTGCTAACCCTTTCTTCCTGGTGCTCAGGTTTGTGGGCCGACCCTTAGGTACAATGCAAGGGTCTAGGTACTGCATTGTACTTGAGGACACTGTCCCCGGACCAAGTCTGTCCCTGGTTTTGTCCCCGGATTGGATTTAATAGGGGGCAGGGGCAATTTAAAAGACAGTCAGTGCAGAATTAAAATAAAACATTTAGAATTACACCCCCCGCTCCGCCGTGCCTACTAGCATAGGGGGGTTGTATTTTTTCCATTATCTGTGCCCCTTTCTGATGATCATGTGCTGGTCGGAGCGGAGGGAATATTTCTTCAGTTTCGGGCTCATGCCCATTCAGCTTCCCTCGCGTGTTCTTCTGCCTTGGCTCAAATCCTGGCCAGCCACCTGCTTATCTTCTTGCCTTCCCTGGCGGAGTGATCTTCCTCCGCTCCCCACCCAGTAGTAGCTGGGGCCCGAAGAGTAAGACTTGAGAGGCTGTGAGGCGAGCGGCGGCGACGGAGTCGCTGATTGTTGCCATTACTAGTAAAGAAAAAATATGTGCCCGGATTTAATTGTAAAAATCTGGTCACCCTACTCTGGAGTGCTTTTAAAAAAGAAGCTGCAGAGGCCAGTCTTAGTCCGTAGGGTTCAATATTGGGTTGGCCCACCCTTTGCAACTATAACAGCTTCAACTCTTCTGGCAAGGCCGTACACAAGGTTTAGGAGTGTATCTATCGCAGTGATGGAGAACCTTGGCACCCCAGATATTTTGGAACTACATTTCCCATGATGCTTCACTACACTGCAGAGTGCATCATGGGAAATGTAGTTCCAAAACATCTGGGGTACCAAGGTTTGCCATCACTGGCCTAGAGTGAGCCAGCCGAGTGAGGGGTGAGGTGAATAAAAAGTCCTTCCTACCGGTACCCTAGGCATAAACAGGCATTTAACTCTTGCGGGGGGATTTGCTTTCCCCCCAGAGTTAAAAATGTATGTAAAGTCAAACAACGATCTCTGATTTGATCTCTTCCGGTCTGTTAAATACACCATTGAGAATGTTTTGCTATATCAGTTTGATAAGTGGCAAAAAATACCTGTGGATCCTTCCAGTAATCTTGCCAGCTGAATGCTTGTGCTGGTATCAGTTATATTGTTCCCAGTGCTCCCTTTTGGACTACAGAACTCCTCTTCCCAGTGAGAATAGAAGAGTGGGAATGGTTCATAGCTTAAAGTGTTCATTCACCTTTCAAGGTTGATAAGTGGCAAAATGATGGAAAGAAAATCATTTTTTTTTTTGCCTAAGACCCCTTTCACACTGGAGCGGTTTGCAGGCGCTATTGCTCTAAAAATATCGCCTGCAAACCGACCTGAAAAAGCAGCTTCTGTTTCTCCAGTGTGAAAGCCCTGAGGGATTTCACACTGGAGTGGTGAGCTAGCAGGATGGGAAAAAAAGTCCTGCTAGCCGCATTTTTGGGGTGTTGAAGGAGCGGTGTGTATACCGCTCCTCCACCGCTCCCGCCCATTGAAATCAATGGGGCACCTCGGCTATACCGCCGGCAAAGTGCCTCTGCAGAGGCACATTGTGGGCGGTTTTAACCCTTTCTCGGCCGCTAGCGGGGGGTAAAACCGCCCTGCTAGCGGCCGAATAGCACCACAAAATTAGCGGCGCTTTACCGCCACCTCACCTCCCGCCCCAGTGTGAAAGGGGCCTAAGAAAAATATTCACAAATATTTGTATGTAAACTAACCGCTATGTGTACAGTCAGAGGAATCTTCCATTCTGTGAGGGAATGTGACTCACCTGCATGGCCCTGTCCACTTTCAGGTCCTCTAGTGATGGGTACAGAGACATTGTAACGGAAGTTCAGAATCTAATAAAAAAAAAATAAACAGTGTGGGTTAGGAGCACTTTTTATACACGCCCAAACTGCTGCTTCAGTAAATCCATCTATGTTAAATGTATTCCTCAATAATCACAAAGGATATACGGTAAATCCACCAAATTCCTTTGCAAACACAGATATTACCGTGTAACAGTAGCAATATCACCATCACTATATTGCACATAACCTGTGGGAGGGGCTCAGCAGGCTCCACCCATCACAGAAAACTGCAGGAGGGGGCGGAGACAGGACCAGTCACCCTGCACAAGGAGAGAGAGATGGCAGAGCTGTGGGAAGGGCCCAGCAGGCTCCACCCACTAGAGACAACTACAGGAGGGGGTGGAGACAAGAGCAGTCACCCTGCACAAGGAAAGAAAGCAGAGCTGTGGGAGTGGCCCATCAGGCTCCACCCACTAAATGCTGCCTGCACAAAACTACAAGAGGGGGCGGAGACCAGACCAGTCACCCTGCACAAGGAGAGTGATCAGCAGAGTGCGGTCTTTATTACAGGAAGACATCGTTTTCACAGTGAATTTCTGCACAGATCTGGAAAAAATACACAGAGCCCCCTGAGATTAAGATTCCAAAATTGGTATTCGTTTTCCAAGCATAAAACGTATGTACACAAATTAGAATATGAGACCTCCCAACATTAGGAGGATGACTTACACCAAGGGGGAAACAGTTTTTATAAAACATATCCATGTAAACATTGACCAAAAATATCATGAACTAATTCAGTTATCAAGTCATTGACAATATATATATATATAGCCCTTTTATATTGCATTTGGGGGGCCTATTAATATTGAACGTTGTATAATTCTCGTCAAGAGAGAGGAACAACATGAGATGTGTTTGGGGCGCACCGATATTTACCTAAGAATACATATATGACTCTTGTGTTTAGATAATATTTGCTCAGCATTAAAGTGGACAGTCACACATCACATGACTCAGGTCACATGTCAGTAATAACCAATGATATTATAAGAATGAGTAAACAAAAGCTCCTCTTTCCTGCAATGAGTAATGGGCTGCGCCCCATCTGCTATCCTGTGTAGGGTGGTCACATGGTCTCTGTCTACCAATCATGAGAGTCTGAATGTGAGCTCCGAGGATCAGAGATCTTCACCCTTCATATATAATGAAAATCCATCCATAGAAACACACCGATAAGAATGTTTACACAAAACCCATCATGTACTCAGCCTATTCATAATATAACCAGCTTCAGCATAAACATCAACATTCACCCCCCCCCTCCACCCGCACCCCACATATAAACATTCACCCCCCCACCCCACATATAAACATTCACCCCCACCCACCCCACATATAAACATTCACCCCCCCACCCCACATATAAACATTCACCCCCCACCCCCCCCCCACATATAAGCATTCACCCCCACCCCACATATAAACATTCACCCACCCCCCACATATAAACATTCACCCCCACCCACCCCACATATAAACATTCACCACCCCACATATAAACATTCACCCCCCCCCCACATATAAACATTCACCCCCACCCACCCCACATATAAACATTCACCCCCCCCCATATATACATTCACCCCCCCACATATAAACATTCACCCCCACCCCACATATAAACATTCACCCCCACCCACCCCACATATAAACATTCACCCCCCCACCCCACATATAAACATTCACCCCCCCACCCCACATATAAACATTCACCCCTGCTGAATAAAGCTTTGCACCCCTTCTGGAGAGTGCACCCCGTGGTGTGTGAGTGACATTCTCTTGCTATGAGTGGAGAGGAGCCACACAGACAACACTTATCTAAGCTTCTGTAAAGCCAGCAGTGTCTTCTGTCCACTACACACGAGATTTCACTAAACAATTCACTAATGTTCCTCTGTATCTCTCCATCTCCCCTCTGATTCATGTTTATACACAACGTTACTTTGTATCTCTCCATCTCCTGTCTGTACAATAGTTAGAAACAACGTTACTTTGTATCTCTCTATCTCCTCTCTGAATAATGTTTATAAACAATGTTACTCTGTATCTCTCTGCAGAAGTGAGAATGGTTATTAGGACAAGATGTGGGTTAACCACTTTCTGCCCGTGCTATAGCCGAAAGACAACTACAGTGTGGGCATCCAGTAATGGGAGGGCGCCAATAGGTGCCACCTATCATTGTAGCCTCATCAGTGCCTACTCATCGGAGCAGCCTCATCGGTGCCACCTATCAGTGCCCATCAGGGCCACCTATCATTGTAGACTCATCAGTGCCTACTCATCAGAGCAGCCTTATCAGTGCCATCTATCAGTGCCACCTATCATTGTAGCCTCATCAGTGCCTACTCATCAGAGCAGCCTTATCAGTGCCATCTATCATTGTAGCCTCATCAGTGCCTACTCATCGGAGCAGCCTCATCGGTGCCACCTATCAGTGCCCATCAGGGCCACCTATCATTGTAGACTCATCAGTGCCTACTCATCAGAGCAGCCTTATCAGTGCCATCTATCAGTGCCACCTATCATTGTAGCCTCATCAGTGCCTACTCATCAGAGCAGCCTTATCAGTGCCATCTATCAGTGCCACCTATCATTGTAGCCTCATCAGTGCCTACTCATCGGAGCAGCCTCATCAGTGCCATCTATCATTGTAGCCTCATCAGAGCAGGCTCATTAGTGCCACCTATCATTGTAGCCTCATTAGTGCCTCCTCATCAGAGCCACCTATCACCTATCATTGTAGCATCATCAGTGCCTACCAGTGCCACCTCATCGGAGCAGCCTTATCAGTGCAGCTTATTAGTGCCCATCAGTGCCGCCTATCAGTGCCCCATCATCAGTGCAGCCTATTAGTGCCCATAAGTGCAGCCTCTTTAGCACACATCAATGAATGAAAGAAATTACCTTTGCAACATTTTTTAACAAAACCCTGAAAAAATTTTTTGGTCTTTTGTTTATTTAGCAAAAAAACATAAAAAACCCAGCAGTAATTTGGATACAGTGGAGCATGACCGCGCAATTGTCATTCAAAGTGTGACAGCGCTGAGAATTAGCCTGGGCAGGAAAGGTGTATATGTGCCCCGGTAGGCAAGCGGTTAGTCTTCTCTCATTGGGGACAAACGCATCAATAAAAACCTAACAGGGATTTCAACATTTCTTTATTTAAAAAAAAAAGAAGATAATTTACAAAATTAGAGTATTGCCGCGTACACACAACCGTTTTCCGGGTTCTAAAAAAATGACGTTTTTAATGGTCTAGAAAAGTTTTTTTTCAACCCGATCATTAAAACGGCCTCGCCTACACACGATCGTGAAATAAAAATGCTCTAGCAAAGCGCGGTGACGTACAACACGTATGACGGCACTCTAAAGGGGAAGTTCCATGCAGATGGCGCCACCCTTGGGGCTGATTTTGTGTTAGTAAAAGAGGATTCGCGCTTTTCTGTCTGTTACAGCGTGATGAATGTGCTAGCTCCATTACGAACGCTAGTTTTACCAGACCGAGCGCTCCCGTCTCATAACTAAGTGTTTTTTTCACGCCGTTAAAGCCCACACACGATCATTTTTTACAACCTTAAAAGCGTGAAAAAATAGAGCATGTTCAAAATTTTTAATGCCCATTTTTTAGATTGTGAAAAATGCGCTGGAGCCGACACACGATCGTTTTTAATGACATTAAAAAAAAAATATCATTTTTTAGAACCCGAAAAACGTCGTGTGTACGCGGCATGAGTATTCTTAACCCCAGAGTGCATTCTTCTCTTTTTTTGCTGCTGTGATGTGACTTGGAGGGTGGCTACGCTCGTTCTCCGTGATCCCCACTGTATGTAGGAACATAGACTGACGTCCTTGATGAAAAGTAGACGGGGCCGTTCAGTAGCGGACGTGTATGGATGATTTATGGAGAAGAGGGATATCGCTTCTATCACTAGTGAGCACTATGGGCCAGATTCAGATACATCCGCGTATCTTTGTGCGGGCGTAGCGTATCTCATTTACGCTATGCCGCCGTAACTTTGAGAGGCAGGTGCCGTATTCACAAAGAATTTGCGCCCATAGTTACGGCGGCGTATCGTAAATGGGCCGGCGTATACGCGTCTAATACAAAATAGGCAGGTAGGGGGCGTGACCGATGTAAATGAATCGTGACCCCACTTGGACGTATTCCAGTGCGCATGCTCCAAATTACGCCGCAAATACTCATTGGTTTTGACGTGAACGTAACTTACGCAAAGCCCTATTCGCGAACGATTTACGCAAACGACGTAAAATTTGACGCTGTCCTGACGTCCATACTTAACATTACGTACGCCTCATATAGCAGGGGTAACTTTACGCCAGACTTACGCTTACGCAAGCGACGTAAAATACGACGGCCGGGCGCAAGTACGTTCGTGAATAAGCGTATCTAGCTCATTTGCATATTCAACGCGTAAATCGACGGAAGCGCCACCGTAAATATGCAACTAAGATACGACGGCGTAAGAGACTTACGCCGCTCGTATCTTAGCTAAATTCCAGCGTATTTTGTTTTCTGAATACAGAAAAAATATTGGCCGGCGCATTTTTAGAAGTTACGCGGCCTATCTCGAGATACGCCGACGTATCTTCTTTCTGAATGTAGCCCTATATCCGTGTTGTTACCTTTCAGCACAGCTCTTCCTGAGAACAAGCGCCCGTGGCAGGGATCCAAACCTACTTGCACAGGACACGTTTAGGTTTCAGGAAATTCAGGAATAAATTCCGCAGCTTGCTGCCGGCAAGTTTTCACCAAACAAGTTCTTCAAAAGAGGACGTTTCAGAGTCGTCATTTTACTGGAACTCTCCTCCAACATGGCTGCTGCTGAGTCACAAAATGGCCGACCAGCTCAGTGCCTATTACACAATGACTGTGCTGGGTGCGGACCTGTGACAGGGTCAATATTGACGCTCTGTCATTATTCTTTCCGAGTGCAAGTTGTTTCCGTGACAGAATGAGGTGTGTTATAAATAACATTCTGGAAACGATGATGATCGTAGAGAAAGAGAACACGGTGCTGCTGTGTTACATGAGGGAGCAAAGAATCAAATGGATTTCCTTCTAAACTGGAATCATTTCTTGGTTGAAATATCTTTTATGGGCCCTCTATGTAAACTTTACGCCCTTGCTGCCCAAGGGCCACAGGTGTCCCTTTAGTGTTTCAGCTGTGGCCCTTGAGCCCCTGCAGTCAGTAGAGGGAGTATTGATTTATAAAGGATCCCTTCATTGTAGGAAAGTCCAGAGGTCTCATGCAACATGCCCCGAGTCTCTGACAGCCTCCTATAGTATGGATAAAATTGATAATTAAATGTTTTTATTTTTTTTATATAAAATAACAAACATGTTATACTTACCTGCTGTGTGTGATGGTTTTGCACAGAGCAGCCCCGATCCTCCTCTAATCAGATTCCCCAGCTGGCGATTCTGGCTCCTCCCACCTGTTGAGCGCTGCTTACTATGGCTGTGTGTGTCTATAGACACAAAGAGCGCAACTCTGCCCACCCTCTCCTCACTGGCTGTATTTGATAGCAGTAGCAGCCAGTAGCTGCCTTTCTATCCAATGGGGAGGGAGAGAGCTGAGACAGTAGCTGCCTCTCTGTCCAATGAGAAGAGAGAGAGAGAGCTGAGACAGTAGCTGCCTCTCTGTCCAATGAGAAGAGAGAGAGAGCTGAGACAGTATCTGCCTCTCTGTCCAATGAGAAGAGAGAGAGAGCTGAGGCAGTATCTGCCTCTCTGTTTAATGAGGAGAAAGAGCTGAGACAGTAGCTGCCTCTCTGTTTAATGAGGAGAGAGAGCTGAGACAGTAGCTGCCTCTCTGTTTAATGAGGAGAAAGAGAGCTGAGACAGTAGCTGCCTCTCTGTTTAATGAGGAGAGAGAGCTGAGACAGTAGCTGCCTCTCTGTCCAATGAGGAGAGAGAGAGAGCTGAGACAGTAGCTGCCTCTCTGTTTAATGAGAAAAAAGAGAGAGAGCTGAGACAGTAGCTGCCTCTCTGTTTAATGAGGAGAGAGAGCTGAGACAGTAGCTGCCTCTCTGTCCAATGAGAAGAGAGAGCTGAGACAGTAGCTGCCTCTCTGTCCAATGAGAAGAGAGAGCTGAGATAGTAGCTGCCTCTCTGTCCAATGAGAAGTGAGAGAGAGCTGAGACAGTAGCTGCCTCTCTGTTTAATGAGGAGAGAGAGCTGAGACAGTAGCTGCCTCTCTGTCCAATGAGAAGAGAGAGAGAGAGCTGAGACAGTAGCTGCCTCTCTGTCCAATGAGAAGAGAGAGAGCTAAGACAGTAGCTGCCTATCTGTCCAATGAGAAGAGAGAGAGAGAGAGAGAGAGAGAGAGAGAGAGAGCTGAGACAGTAGCTGCCTCTCTGTCCAATGAGAAGAGAGAGAGAGAGAGCTGAGACAGTAGCTGCCTCTCTGTTCAATGAGGAGAGAGAGCTGAGACAGTAGCTGCCTCTCTGTCCAATGAGAAGAGAGAGAGAGAGCTGAGGCAGTAGCTGCCTCTCTGTCCAATGAGAAGAGAGAGAGCTGAGACAGTAGCTGCCTCTCTGTCCAATGAGAAGAGAGAGAGAGAGCTGAGGCAGTATCTGCCTCTCTGTCCAATGAGGAGAAAGAGAGCTGAGCCAGATGATGCCTCTCTGTCCAATCGGGAGAGAGAGAGCTGAGCCATTAGCTGCCTGTTTGTACACCCTGCCCTCAGTGTGTCCCCACACCGGTATTTGCTGTGTGGAGGCACGTTCGATACTCTTTATGAATTCCCAAGAATAACCATCATATCCTACATTCTTTTGAAAAGACAGCTGGTCAAGGAAAGTTAACCATTATGCAGGTAAAGGACGGTGCCACTTTTTGTGATTCGCCACTGCATTGCTTTAACTGAAAATTGCGCTGTCGTGCGACGTGGCTCCAAACAAAATAGGCGTCCTTTTTTTCCAACACAAGAGAACTCTAATGCCGCGTACACACGGTCGTTTTTTGCGATGAAAAAAAAAACGTTGTTTTTTAAAACGTCATTTAAATTGATCGTGTGTGGGCAAAACGTCGTTTTTTGTCTTAAAAAAAACGACCCAAAAAAAATTCCAACATGCTTGAATTTTTTGTGCCGTTTTTCAAAACGTCGTTTTTTGTTTCACAAAAAGTCACCGTGTGTAGCAAAAACGTCGTTTAAAAAGACGTTTTTCAACCCGTGCATGCCCAGAAGCTAGTTATGAAGCGAGCTTCAATGGAAAAGTGTGGTGAACGTAACCTCGTTTTTTGTGAAAGTGACGTTTCAAAAACGTCGTTTTTTACTTCACAAAAAACGTCGGTTTTTTTTCATCGCAAAAAACGACCGTGTGTACGCGGCATTAGAAGATAGAAGGTGAAGGAATCTTGGCACAAAGTAACGCATTCCTGAGGAAGGGGAAGCACAACTGAGGACTTTAAAGTGTTGAAAGAATGGTGAATGTCTCATGACATGCGGAAAGAAGTAACATGCAAGGGAAAGTCCCAAACCTTTGTGTAAGAAGTGAGGAGGACTATAGAAAAAAAGGAAGTCAAAGTTTCTGGGTTGGGATAAGTCCGGCAGCTAAAAAGAGATGCAAATGTGAAGGGCTGTATATGATAGACGTAGTGTTTTGTATTGGATCCTGAGGACAATAAAGCTGGTCACACATTGGTAGATTTAAAGGGCTTGTGAAGGTACAATTCTTTTTGCTTAAATGCAGTGGCGGCTGGTGCTCAAAATTTTTGGGGGGGTGCAAACAGAAAAAAAAAAATTGCAGCCTCACTGTGCCCATCAATTGTCACCACTGTGCCATACCATCAAACACAGCCACTGTGCCATCAATTGTCACCACTGTGCCATGCCATCAAACACAGCCACTGTGCCCATCAATAGTCACCACTGTGCCATGCCATCAAACGCAGCCACTGTGCCCATCAATTGTCACCACTGTGCCATACCATCAAACACAGCCACTGTGCCATCAATTGTCACCACTGTGCCATGCCATCAAACGCAGTCACTGTGCCATCAATTTGCACCACTGTGCCATGCCATCAAACGCAGTCACTGTGCCATCAATTTGCACCACTGTGCCATGCCATCAAACGCAGTCACTGTGCCATCAATTTGCACCACTGTGCCATGCCATCAAACACAGCCACTGTGCCATCAATTTGCACCACTGTGCCATGCCATCAAACACAGCCACTGTGCCCATCAATAGTCACCACTGTGCCATGCCATCAAACACAGCCACTGTGCCATCAATTGTCACCACTGTGCCATGCCATCAAACGCAGCCACTGTGCCCATCAATAGTCACCACTGTGCCATGCCATCAAACGCAGTCACTGTGCCATCAATTTGCACCACTGTGCCATGCAATCAAACGCAGCCACTGTGCCATCAATTTGCACTACTGTGCCATGCAATCAAACGCAGCCACTGTGCCCATCAATAGTCACCACTGTGCCATGCCATCAAACGCAGCCACTGTGCCCATCAATAGTCACCACTGTGCCATGCCATCAAACGCAGCCACTGTGCCCATCAATAGTCACCACTGTGCCATGCCATCAAACGCAGTCACTGTGCCATCAATTTGCACCACTGTGCCATGCAATCAAATGCAGCCATTGTGCCATCAATTTGCACTACTGTGCCATGCAATCAAACGCAGCCACTGTGCCATCAATTGTCACCACTGTGCCCTTTAATTGTCACCACTGTGCAAATTGTCCCCACTGTGCCCATATTTCTTCTGAGAAATCCTCACTTCCTGTTCTTCTGTCTGTAACTCCACACAGTAATGCAAGACTTTCTTCCTGGTGTGGAGTGTTGTGCTCGCCCCCTCTCTTGGACTACAGGAGAGTCAGGACACTCTCTACGTTGCAGATAGAGAAAGGAGCTGTGTGGCAGTGGACGTCCTGACTCTCCTGTAGTCCAACGGAGGAGGTGAGCACGACACTCCACACCAGGGAGAAAGCCTCACATTACTGTGTGGAGTTACAGACAGAAGAACAGGAAGTGAGGATTTCTCAGAAGAAATAAGGACATTTAAAAGCAAAATGGAAGGATGAGGTAAGTGAAGGAGGACTGCACTAAGGTAAAGGAAGCTATTTAGGAAAAAAAATTCCTTTACAACCCCTTTAAGAACATTTGTCAGACAATTCTCATCAGTATATCTGTTGACCTGACAAATGGCAATCCAAAGTACTTTTTTTTTTTTTTTTTATGCATTCTTTATATGGGAATTTTTTTGCTACATAGCAGGAAAAATTCCAGTTCAAAACATAAGCAATAGAATTACTAGTCACCCGTCATGGGGTGTAATTAAAAACATAAGAGAATCCCCAAGTCACTATAGTAATTTATAGTAATAGTAAATAGTAATAGTAATTTATCAATATAATAATTATAGAGCCGTATCAAAACATTCAGGTTTTTATAAGTACGGTCTCTACAACAAAAAAGGTGATGCAACCAGTCACACTACACGGAAAATGACATCACGGGTATACAAGTATATCCGTCAACGATAAGGTGGTTCCTCGTGATTTCACCAAGTGATACCGTCTCATCACATGAGAGCCGAAGTTCAGCAATATATTTACGGGGAAAAAAGGGGGGGGGAGAGTAGGATAGGGAATGAATGAGAAGGGTGAAGTTAAGTATCAGCAAAATGAGTACAGGCAGTACCCAAGTTACAAACCTCCGACTTGCATACAACTCATACTCCAGAATGGAGGCAGAAACATCTTGCTGCTCACCTCGTGATGCCATGTACTGTCTGGCAGACCTGTCAGCAATCCCACATCACTGCATGGCCAGATAACCCTTCCCTATGCTATCCAAAACTTTCCTTTTCCTGGAGTTAGAAAAACTTCACCTGTTCAAACTTACATACAAATTCAACTTAAAGCGGAGGTCCTAAAGCGGAGGCTGAGCAATTGCTCGTCTGTCGGCTGCCCCCGCCGGCATCCTCGGTGAGGGAATCAGGAAATGAAGCGTTGCGGCTTCACTGCCCAGTTCCCTACTGCGCATGCGTGAGCGGCGTGGCCCGTCCTCACTGGTCCCCGCTGTCTCCTGGGACCAGTGTGTTTCCCAGAAGACAGCGGGGGACGGTGACAAGTGGGGGCGTGACTCCCGCGGGAGTCTATTCCCAGAAGTGGGTGCAAATACAGGTATCTGCACCCCCCTGAAAGGTGCCAAATGTGACATCGGAGGGGGGGAGGGTTCCGAAAAGCAGAGGTTCACTTTTTGTGTGGACCTCCGCTTTAAGAACAAACCTACAGAACCGATCTTGTTCGTAACCCAGGGACTGCCTGTAGTGGGATAAAGGGGGGAATAATAGGAAAAGATAAGGGTGGGACCTGACACTAGCCAGGTTATTATTTGCTTTTAACATTTGATTTTAGAATAAATGTAATTTATTAAATAAACCACATTCACTGTTGGAAATTTATTTGAGAAAGCGCCCTTTCACACGGGCTGTCCAATCAGGTCCGCCTGTCCGTTTTTCAGGCAGACCTTCACCCCCTGCCTCCAATCTCCATGCACAGTTCCAAGCCGAACCGACCTCAGCTATTTTTACTAGCACATTCCCGCAACCACAGACGTTTACAAACGGGGGGAAAAAGTGCCAGTTTTTACGAATTGTCTGTAAAAATACAGACGGTTGGTAACACTGGTAACATTCGCCGCCACTGGTCTAGACACAAATGGCTCTTCACCCTCTATGGGATTTTGTTTTCATGTGAATGAGCTTGAGGTGATTGTAGCCGTATTAGTGCAATTGTGACAGAGAAAATTGTGACAGTACTGCTTGAAGATTCTCCCCCGAAAGCTCATCCATGAAAAATGATATGTTAGTGCAAATAAAAAAAGTATCACAGACAGTACTCAATTTTCATGTGAATGAGCTCTAAGAAAGAATGCAGCAGACTAGTGAGGAGGTTTGAGCTTTACCAAGTATTGAAAACCAGGGACTGTCCCCAGAGGGACAACTGACAATGGCAGACAAGAGCAGATGAAGAGGAATTTGAGAAGCAGGTAGGTGAGATCAGTGGAAAGGCAATACAAGCGTCATAACTCCCAGTATGAAGAGCAGCAGTCCTGGGTGTGAAGTTTCCAGGAGGAGCGAGGAATATACAAGTATGAAAAGAACTGGGAGAGCCAGGAACCCGACACCGGCCCCAAGGGAAACACCGAAACTGGTCACATGACTTCACAGAAACAACCGACGTCTCTATGAATATTTGTGAGGCAGATAAACATATTAGGTACAATAAGGTGTTAAAGACATATTTCTGACATTGTGGATGTAGCCAGAAACCCTGCGCCAAATTCATGCGACATTTTCACTGTTAGTAACGACATCTGTGCCAATTTCAAGTACCGTAAATACTCGAGTATAAGCCAAGTTTTTCAGCACATCTTTTTATGGTGAAAATGCCCCCCTCGGCTTATACTCGAGTCCTCTTTTTGCGCCTGATCACCCGGACTTTGGGGGTCCGTGGCACACATGTAGCCCCACTCTTGCTCTACAAGTGTGCAAAGTTTGTTGTCCGGGGGATCTACGGCCGGGGAGCACCGATTTTTCAAAGCCGAGCAACCCTTCCATAGACTCCAATGTTAAACGGTAATTTCTCTGGTGACTTTGGGGACCCAGTACAGGCCTGTTGTAGGTCCCCTGGACCCCAAACTTGGCACACATGTAGCTCTATTTCTACAATTGTGCAAAGTTTGTTGTCTGGGTAACCTATGGCTGGGTAGCACCGATTTTTCAGAGCCGGGCATCCCTTCCATAAACTCCCATGTTAAACGTCAGTCTAGTCATGGGCACAGTGAGGCATGGGCACAGTGAGGCATGGACACAGTGAGGCATGGACACAGTGAGGCATGGGCACAGTGAGGCATGGGCACAGTGAGGCATGGGCACAGTGAGGCATGGACATGGACACAGTGAGGCATGGGCACAGTGAGGCATGGGCACAGTGGGGCATGCAGATGGACACCCTAGGCTTATGCTCGAGTCAATAAGTTTTGCCAATTTTTTGTGGTAAAATTAGGGGACTCGGCTTATATTCGGGTCGGCTTATACCCGAGTATATATACGGTAGTTATTATTTGTGACGCTCCCACTGTACGGCGCAATTTTTGCCAGAAAACTATATAGAAATACCACCGGATCGATAAGGATAAGGAAGGAAATAAGATCTCTTCGTATTGTTGAACGTGTAATAATTGAGTCATGAGACAATTCTGAAACATAACTTCTTCCTCTAGAAATGATATTTGATACGTTTTCTTTTCCGACCCAAATTCTCCAAAGAACTTCTGTAACACTTCACTACTTGGAAGGAGAGATGCTGGTAGCAGCCCGATTGATATACAACTTACTGGAACCTACATGAAAATCGGTCGCAAGTTCCGTTACACCACCACAAGACTTTTTATTTCTAAAGAGGATATGAGGATGAAATCCAGAGGATCATCCTTAGGATGCATAGGTCACCCATGTTATGGTATTTAGGAGGACCATGGCAAACTTGTGACAACAGGATCACTATAAAGGGCAGGGAAATACAGGTTTTAACTGTGTCGATCTCACATGGACTGGATGAGCGAGAGGTCATTCCTTTGGTGGGGAGTGATATTCTGCAGTGTTGCTGACAGTGAGTGTAAAAGACCCGGGGGGGGGGGGGGGGGTGATGTGTGCTGGGTGACGGGAGTGGAATAGAAGGGGTAAACAGGTGGAGGGGGGACCAAAGGCAGAAGATACAGGTTGAGGCTATGCTGTATCTGCCTAGATTGACCTTTGGCTACATGAGTGACTGGGGGCACGATGACGTCACTCCCGCCGCTGTTTTACGGCACGGGCTCTGAAGATCTGGCATGGTATGCTGGACTTTCAGAGCGCATGCACCAATGACGTCACCAGCCACATGCACTCTGAATATCTCGTAAACAGTGCAAGTATAAGAGATATTTACAGTACCCACAGTCTTGTTACAGGCTTATCTGTAGGTAAAAAGATCAAAAAGTGAGTTGACTACCATTTCAAGAACTGGGGGGGGGGGGGGGGGGGGGGGGGGGGGAGTCAGGATTTACCAAGAGACATCCTGTACCAGAGGAACCCATTTATTCCTGGTAGGAGTTAGAATAGGAAAAGATCGATCACAGATACCCCAACATTTTCAGCTTTTTTTTCATCTGTACAGAACCAATAGAGCAGGGATATGCAATTAGTGGACCTCCAGCTGTTGTAAAACTACAAGTCCCATCATGCCTCATGCTTGTGGCTGTCAGAGGGGGTTAGTTGCTAAAGGTAACTCCACTTTGCACTACAAGTGTGAACTACAAGTGCCAAGTCCACTTGAAATTGCACTTGGTAGTGCAGTCGCAGTAGATCTGAGGGAGACATGCAAGAAAAACAAAACAGCATTTCAGCTTGCACATGATTGGATGATAAAATCAGCAGCACTTCCCCTCATTTCAGATCTTCCCATAGGCGTGCGCACAGGGTGTGGAATTAGGAATTATGGGGCCCCTTATACACAGCTTCAGGCATGGCCCCCCCCCGGAGCAGAGAACCGGGGGGGGGGGGGGGTGCTGCCGCCATAAAAAAGAATAAATAAGTAAAAATATATATAAAAAAAGGGGGGTAGCCATCCGGGCCCTGGGGACCCCTGGTTCCTTTAATAAAAAGACAAAAAGAAAGATATTTTTTTTTAAAAAAGGGTGGTTGCCATCTGGGGCCCTGGGGACGTCTGGGCCCTTAATTTTTTTTTTTAAAGAAATTACAAAAAGGGGGGGGGGTTCCATCAGGGACCTTTGGGCCTTTAAAAAAAGAAAAGAAAAAACATTGGCCCTTTAATAAAAAAATTTAATAAAAATATATTAAAAAATATTTTTTTTTATAAAAAAATCATAAATAAAGAGGGGGTTGCCATCTGGGGCCCTGGGGACCTCCGGACCCCTTACAGGTGTACTGCCTGTACCCCCCTGATGGCGGACCTGGGCACACCCTAATCACACTGTGCAGATTTCCCCTGCTGCTTGGCTGCAGAGAAATGGACTGAATAATCTCTGTTCTCAGTCCCCTTTCTCTATTTTAAAAGTGAGACATCGGGGTCTGTTTAAACCCCTGGTATGTCACCAAAGCCCCCCAATGGGGCTCCTAAAAAATAATAAGAAAACAAATTAATAATAAATTGTAAAAAATAATAAACTAGTGAAAACGTTATAATAAAAAAATAATAAAAATTTCCCACTGACACCTTCCACTGCTCTACTGCCATATATAGAATAAATATATTTATACTGTATATGAGCTTTGAGGGGTACACACCCTAATGCCATAGGCTGCGCACACCTACGGATCTTCCCCTCATTTCAGATCTACCCCTCAGATTTACAGCGACTGCACGTCCAGTGCAATTTCAAGTGCACTTGTAGTTTGCACTGATAGTGCAAAGTGGATTTGCCTTTTGAAAATAAACCCCAGAGTCTTGCTATGCCTCATGGGACTTGTAGTTCTGCAGCAGCTGGAGGTCCGCTAATTGCATATCCCTGCAATAGAGGGGTCCCTGTTAGCTAGTCTCCAATTACTGGTAAACATTGATCACACGCAACGTGTTAAGTTCTGGTTTCTCAACGCTCCATTTAAAAATGATCGACAATTAAAGAGACAAACAGAGCAACTCAAGACACTGGCAGAGAGGGAAACTACAAGTTCCAGCATGCCCTGCACACCTCTGGGAACACAAGTAGAAAGCAAACTATCCTCTGCCACCTGACAAGCAACTCTTACAACCAGCTTATTCTGCTTCTGCAGAACTACAAAGACCAGCATGCACAGGCCGGCTTTAGATGCATACAACAAGGAGGAGATATATCTCTGGTATTAGTGGGAAAAGTATAATGGCACTCACCTATTCCCTGCAGTGTTCTGGAGACTGTCACACACCTGCTCCCTGGCATCCTCCTTTTATGGAGTCGGCACTAGGCGGGGCAGTGACATCATTCAGGTCACAAGACATTGAGGTCACCGGTAAGGAAGTAACTGGCTGAACGGGTTGTAGATAATATGCAGGTTTGTGTAGGTAATCCGAGCAATCCGAGTTTCTTTGCCAACCTAAAACTCAAACGATTCAAATGTCACACACGTGATAGATACAAATATATATATATATACATCACACAGGAATGTGCGCTGAACTACAGTACATCAACCGTGTCAGAGAGTTCCACAGGATGAGGATACAAAGGGCAGCCTGTATGTAGAAGAGCCGGGAGCATTACCGACCCATTGGCGGTCAGGTGACTTATATAGACACTATGACCATTTAACTAGTTAAGGACCGGAAAGGATTTACCCCCTTAATGACCAGGCCATTTTTTGCGATATGGCACTGCGTCGATTTAACTGAAAGATTGCGCGGACGTGCGACGTTGTACACAAACAAAATTGACGTCCTTGTTTTCCCCACAAATAGAGCTTTCTTTTGGTGGTATTTGATCACCTCTGCTTTTTTTTCCGCTATAAACAAAAAAATATAATTGACAATTTTCAAAATAGGCAATATTTTTCTACTTTTTGCTATAATAAATATCCCAAAATAAAAAAATAAAAGTTTCTCGTCAGTTTAGGCCAATATGTATTCTTCTACATATTTTTGATAAAAAAAATAAAAAAAATCTCAATAAGTGAATATTGATTTCCGCAAAAGTTATAGCGTCTATAAAATAGGGGATTTATTTATAGCATTTTTATTTATTTTTTACTAGCAATGGTGAGATCATCGCTTTTTAGCGGGACTGCGACATTGCGGCAGACAGATCAGACACTTTTTTGGTACCGGTGAGATTTATACAGCGATCAGTTCTAAAAATAGCCACCGATTACTGTATAAATGTCACTGGCAGGGGGCGATTAAGGGGTGAAATGTCCCCTAGGGAGGTGATTGTAGTGACTGGAGGAGGAGACAGATCGCTGTTCCTAATTACAAGGAACAGCAGGGCTGTCTCTCCTCCCCTGACAGGACGGAGATCTGTCTGTTTAAGTTGTCAGATCCCCATTCTGTCTATCTCAGGGGCGTTCGAGGGTGGCCGGCGGCTGACATAAATGACGGCGATTCACCCAGGAGAGTCAACCTGTACAACTGCGACGGCTAGTCTTTAAGTAGTTAAAGCAGCCCGAGCCTTAAATGGGTTGTAAAGGTACAATTTTTTTTCCCCTAAATATCTTCCTTTACCTTAGTGCAGTCCTCCTTCGCTTACCTCATCCTTCTATTTTGCTTTTAAATGTCCTTATTTCTTCTGAGAAATCCTCACTTCCTGTTCTGTCTTTAACTCCACACAGTAATGTGAGGCTTTCTCCCTGGTGTGGAGTGTCGTGCTCGCCCCCTCCCTTGGACTACAGGAGAGTCAGGACGATCTCTACGTTGCAGATAGAGAAAGGAGCTGTGTGTTAGTGGGCGTCCTGACTCTCCCGTAGTCCAAGGGAGGTGGCGAGCACGACACTCCACACCAGGAAGAAAGCCTGGCATTACGGTGGGTAGTTACAGACAGAAGAGGAAGTGAGGATTTCTCAGAAGAAATAAGGACATTTAAAAGCAAAATAGAAGGATGAGGTAAGCAAAGGAGGACTGCACTAAGGTAAAGGAAGATATTTAGGGAAAAAAAAAATTGTACCTTTACAACCCCTTTAAGGCTGAGCTTCCACAAAGGATCACTTAATTGGAGATGAGGAATATTAACCAACGTCATAAGAACCCCATTACCATAACATATTGGGTACTCTCATCTGAAGTCTGAAGCCAAAAAAATGCTGGTCAATATCATACTTGCAGACACTGATTATTGTTATTTGCTTTCTAATGAATTATCTTACTCCATAAATAGACATGTCACAAGTGCACACACCCTCAGATAACACAAAGATGACATCACATTCCATGTCACACGTACCAAGTCTTGTGATGTGCTGGACTGCCAGTATCTGACTTTTATACTGTCTGTGTCAATTCTAAACTTTCCATGATATAGAAAGAGACACTGTAGCAGAGGTGGATTAAAATGGAATAGGTAGTCATTGAGAGGTGCATTGTCAGTGATGTCACCAGTTTCTGGTAAATTTACAGGCTGAATTTTGTTTATGTCACTGGTCTCTAGTGAATGGATAGGCTGTATTCTCAGTGATGTCACCGGTCTCTAGTGAATGGATAGGCTGTATTCTCAGGGATGTCACTGGTCTCTAGTGATTGGTTATGCTGTATTCTCAGTGATGTCACCGGTCTCTAGTGAATAGATAGGCTGCATTCTCAGTAATGTCACCGCTCTCTAGTGAATGGATAGGCTGTATTCTCAGTGATGTCACCGCTCTCTAGTGAATGGATAGGCTGTATTCTCAGTGATGTCACCGGTCTCTAGTGAATGGATAGGCTGCATTCTCAGTGATGTCACCGGTCTCTAGTTAATGGATAGGCTGCATTCTCAGTGATGTCACCGGTCTCTAGTGAATGGATAGGCTGCATTCTCAGTGATGTCACCGGTATTTAGTAAATGAATAGGCTGCCTTCTTAGTGATGTCACTGTTCTCTAGAGAAAGGATAGGCTGCATTCTTAGTGATGTTACCGGTCTCTAGTGAATGGATAGGCTGTATTCTTAGTGATGTCATCGGTCTCTAGTGAATGGATAGGCTGCATTCTCAGTGATGTCACCGGTCTATGCTGGCCAAATGTATAGGCTGTATTCTCAGTGATGTCACAGGTCTCCGGTGAATGGATAGGCTGTATTCTCAGTGATGTCACTGGTCTCTAGTGAATGGATAGGCTGCATTCTCAGTGATGTCATCGGTCTCTAGTGAATGGATAGGCTGCATTCTCAGTGATGTCATCGGTCTCTAGTGAATGGATAGGCTGCATTCTCAGTGATGTCATCGGTCTCTAGTGAATGGATAGGCTGCATTCTCAGTGATGTCATCGGTCTCTAGTGAATGGATAGGCTGCATTCTCAGTGATGTCATCGGTCTCTAGTGAATGGATAGGCTGTATTCTCAGTGATGTCATCGGTCTCTAGTGAATGGATAGGCTGCATTCTCAGTGATGTCATCGGTCTCTAGTGAATGGATAGGCTGCATTCTCAGTGATGTCATCGGTCTCTAGTGAATGGATAGGCTGCATTCTCAGTGATGTCATCGGTCTCTAGTGAATGGATAGGCTGCATTCTCAGTGATGTCATCGGTCTCTAGTGAATGCATAGGCTGTATTCTCGGAATGTCACTGGGCTGTAGCATATGGAAAACAGAATCCATGCTGAATACTCGGACTGATGAGCTTTCAATACCCTTTAAAAAAATGCATTCCATTAAATCCTATGAAACTCTTCACACTGGAGGAACGCTGCCTTTGAAAAGTCCCGCATGCTGAACCTCTTTTCTACTAATTTTAATAAGTTGTTAAACTCTCTTCCACGGAAACAACTTCTCTCTATTGTGAGGTCACCGGTATGCTATTTGTAAATTGAAATCATATCCCCCCTCAAGAGTCTCTTCTCCAGAGAGAATAAGTTCACAGCTCGAGTCGCAACCTTTCCTCATAACTAATAACCTCCAGACACTTTATTAGCTTTGTTGCCCTTCTTTGTACTCTCTCCATTTCCAGTACATCCTTCCTGCGGACTGGTGCCCAGAACTGGACAGCATACCACGCCAGAGCAGGGCGGAAACATTATCATTTTATCTCTGGAGTTTATCCCCCTTTTAATGGCAATATTCTGTTTGCTTTGTTCTCAGCAAAGGAACTGCTGTTCCTATCATCTACAAGGACCCCCAGGTCCTTTTCCATTGTGGAGTCTCCCAGAGGTTCTCCCCACCAGTGTATAGATTGCACTCATATTTTTGCCACCCAAATGCATTCTAAATTAAACCCCATGTAGTTGCCCACCCCATTCATTTGTTCAGATTTTCTTGCAAATTTTCCACATCCTGTGGAGAAGTTATTGCCCTGCTTAGCTTAGTATCGTCCGCAAATACAGAGATTGAGCTGTTTATACCCATCCTCCAGGTCATTTATAAATAAACAGGATTGGTCCCAGCACTACCCACCGCGGACCATTGAGTACTCCCCATTTATCACCACCCTGTAGCCAGTTCTTAATCCATGTACTCACCCCTATGGTCCATGCCAACGCACCTTACTATGTACAGTAAACATTTATGGGGAACTGTGTCAAATGTTTTTGCAAAATCCAGATACACCGTGTCTACGGGCCTTCCTTTATCCAGATACGCCGCGTCTACGGGCCTTCCTTTATCCAGATACGCCGCGTCTACGGGCCTTCCTTTATCCAGATACGCCGCGTCTACGGGCCTTCCTTTATCCAGATACGCCACGTCTACGGGCCTTCCTTTATCCAGATACGCCACGTCTACGGGCCTTCCTTTATCCAGATACGCCGCGTCTACGGGCCTTCCTTTATCCAGATACGCCGCGTCTACGGGCCTTCCTTTATCCAGATACACCACGTCTACGGGCCTTCCTTTATCCAGATACACCACGTCTACGGGCCTTCCTTTATCCAGATACACCACGTCTACGGGCCTTCCTTTATCCAGATACACCACGTCTACGGGCCTTCCTTTATCCAGATACGCCACGTCTACGGGTCCTCCTTTATCCAGATACGCCACGTCTACGGGCCTTC
This sequence comes from Rana kukunoris, assembly GCA_029574335.1. NCBI lineage: Eukaryota > Metazoa > Chordata > Amphibia > Anura > Ranidae > Rana > Rana kukunoris. The sequence goes on from CM056060.1 coordinate 10,394,622, forward strand.
CTTTATCTAGATACGCCACGTCTACGGGCCTTCCTTTATCCAGATATGCCAAGTCTACGGGCAATTCCTTTATCCAGATACAACACGTCTACGGGCCTTCCATTATCCAGATACACCACGTCTACGGGCCTTCCTTTATCCAGATACACCACGTCTACGGGCCTTCCTTTATCCAGATACACCACGTCTATGGGCCTTCCTTTATCCAGATACACCACGTCTATGGGCCTTCCTTTATCCAGATACACCACGTCTATGGGCCTTCCTTTGTCTAGATGGCAGCTCACCTCCTCATAGAAGGTTAATAGAATGGTTTGGCAAGAATGATTCTTCAAGAATCCATGCCGATTACTGCGAATGATAGTTTTTATTACTAAAATCATGTATTATAGTCCCTTGTTATCCCCTCCAAGAGCTTACATACTATTGACCTTAGGCTAACTGGTCTGTAATTCACAGTGATGCATTTTGGGCCCTTTTTAAATATTGGTGCTACATCAGCTTTTCTCCAATCAGCTAGTACTATTCCAGCGAGTAGACCGTCAGTAAAAATTTAGGCACAATGGTCTGGCAATTACTTGGCAGAGTTCCCCAAGTACCCTCGGGTGCAAGCCATCTGGTCCCAGTGATTTATTAATGTTAATGTCAGGTCTAATTTTAATTCTGTCCTCTGATGTGCTTCCTGTGATGTGTTATGAGGATAAACACTGCAGTTTTGGTTACTGAAGGCCCCCCGATTACTTAGACTGAAGAATAGATTCAATATCGTGGCCATCTCCCCATCCTTTGTAACCAGATGTCCTTCCTCATTCTTTATGGGGCCAATATGGTCTGTTCTCACTTTCTTTTACTGTTTACATACTTAATTTCATGGGCATTTTTGTACTCCCCTCTGCTAGGTTTCTATATTTCATATGCTATATAGCATGTTCTATCTTAGCCGCCCTAATTGCACCCTTACATTTCTTGTTGCATTCTTTATAAAGTCTGAATGCTGATGATGATCCCTCAACCTTGAAGGCCTTTGCTTTTATATGCATTTTCACATTGGCGTTAAGTCATCCAGGACTTTTGTTGGCTCTTTTAAACCTATTACACAATGGGACGCATTGGCTAATGGCCTTATTTAATACGCTGTTAAAGAAAACCCATCTATCCTCCATGTTCTTTTTTCCCAAAGTTTTACCCCAGTTTATGCCTGCTAGCAAGGTTTGTAGCTTAGGGAAGTTGGCTCTTCTGAAATTCAGTCTTTGTATTCCCCTTGTGCTTCCTCCTATTTGTGCGATTTATACTGAAACCAATATTGACCTGTGAGAGGTACTAAAACGTACCGTTTACCTCCGCAAGCGCCATTTATGCATGCGTTCCCTTCTGTGCAGAGGGATGGGACTCCATTTTTATTTTTTTTCTTAATTATTTACATTTTCTCTATTTATTTATTTTTTATCACTTTTATTCCCATTACAAAAGAATGTAAATATCCCTTGTAACATAAATAGGCATGACAGGTCCTCTTTATTGAACGATCTGGGGTCAAAAAGACCTTGGCTCTCTTGATTACCTTTAAAAGCACTTTTTGACAATTCGACTTCTTTTCTTTAAACCCAGGAACCGGAAGTCATGTTAGAGGTTGCTTCAGTACTCCAAGGGCATAGAGCCAAGTGAGGAGCCATCTTGCCCTTGACTGTCTGCCTATCTATCAAACAGATCAGATCACTTCCGGGTTTACCAACGGCTCTGGTAAACCCAGAAACATCAGGAAAGCAATGGGGGAGGCATCTTTCCAGCCTCCTCTAAAAACGATGCCGCGGCAAATCTCCCACGGGGATCACTTTTAGCAGATGCCAAATTGCTCCACAGTAAAAACGTTAGCAGGGTTACATAGCTGCCAAATCCCGGTATTAAACGTCAAATTGATGATATATATACTGGGGGCTGTCAGCAAGTGGTTAAAGATTTCAGGCTATAAACACATTGGGGGTCATTTACTAAAGGCAAATCCATTTTGAATGGATTGAAATACCACTTGGAAGTGCAGTTGCTGAAGATCTGAGGAGGACATGCAAGGAAAATAAGCAGCATTTTAGCTTGCACATTGGTGGATAATAAAAATCAGCAGAGCTTCCCCTCATTTGTAATCTATCACTCAGATTTACAGCAACAGCACTTTCAGTGGCTGTCTTTTCCGGTATGTTGGCAGCCGTTCAATTGAACACAATGCACCAGAATAAACAGCAGTGATTCCAGATTTGGAAGAGGAGGTGCAACTCTGGCAAGAGAAACATTAAAGTGGAACTTTTCTCTCTCAATCAACATTGACTATTTTAACCACTTCCCGACCAGCCACAGTACACACACACACACTATATAAACTTGGCTGCTCCGGTCAAGGGCTGTGCAGCACCTCCCCATGCCCCGGAAAGTCCGTCAAAATCTGCAGGATTATGATTGGCTGTTGAATAACCTTTCAAAATACAGAAGGATGTTTATTTGCAGTTTTATTTTCAACATGTTTTTTTTTTTTTTTCCCTGTGGTTTATCATCATTAGTAATAAGTAGGGTTGTTCCGATACCACTTTTTTCATGTACTCGCCGATTACTGATACTTTTTTTTAAATGTGTCCGCCCATATATGCAGCCATGTCCCCCCACCCCATATATGCAGCCATGCCGTCTAGTTAATCGACACAGGGAACATTACAGCTTTCATTTGAATAGCTGTGTGTTCCACGCTGCATATAGACACTCCCCCTTGCTCAGGCACTTTGATGCAGATCACCCATCCAATCCTGGGGACAGGTGATCTGTCTATCAAAGTGCCCGAGCAAGGGGGAGTGTCTTTAGGCGGCGCGGAACACAGCTATTCAAATGAAAGCTGTAATGTTCCCCGCGCCGATTAACAAGGCTGCAGTGGATTTCGGAGGCGGCAGATGATTGCTTTAGGTGGCAGCAGCGGCGGGGGGGGGGGGGGGGGGGGGGGGGGGGGCGTGTGTATCGGATCTGGCATCGGGAGCATTTGCGGGAGTACAAGTACTCCCGCAAATGCTCAGTATCGGTCCCGATACTGGTATCGGTACAACCCTAGTAATAAGCTTGATTAACCTCTTCATGCTGGGTGAACATATATGCGCTCTCTCGTTGTGTGGACTGTCACTCCGAACAGAAGCATATATGCAGGCCCGTGTAAAACACACGGTAGTCAGCGATTACCGGAAAGCTCCAATGCAATCTCAGAAATTCACAAGAAGCCTTGAATTTATCAATGAATACAAGGCTTCCTCTGATTGGATGAGGTAAAGATCATGATCAGGAGTTTTTATCCTTATAAAAAAAAAAAATCTTGGATGTTTTTTTTTTCCCCCTACATTAACAGATGCAGTATTTGAAGCACACACAATCATGAGCAACACACATTTACCAAGTTACAGATCATTTATTGTGACTTCAGAGCACAGACACAAGACCTTCCAGTAGAGAAAAGCTGTTTAATGTGGACAGTGTGCGGTTGGGGCTGCATGCGGTGCAGACAAGACAGGACCCTGCCACGTGAGGGGAGGAAAGCAGGAGCTGCAGGACACTGGAATTGGGCTTGGCAGGCTCTGTAGCGCACAGACAGGCAGCTCTGGAATGGTTCACAGTGCCGGTCCATTATCCCTACCCAGGCGGCATCAAAATAACGGAAAGAACCACCACCATCCTTGACAGCGCTGGGATGAGGCCGGCTCCACAGAGTGACTGTCCAGCCACAGCTTTGACTGTTTCATGAAAACATCCAGTGAAAATTCGCTCAGTAACTTCGGCCGGGAGAAGGAGGACACGACTTGTGGTAAGAAGGCAGTTTGTGGAAGAGTGGAAGGAGGGGAGAGGGTCAAGCTGTGTCCACGCTGCTGTGATCCGCACTCTGCCCACAACGCAGGGTAATCATTGCGGGCAGACCGCTCCCGACACCTGGATGGAGACAGATGGCAAAAAGCCAAGAGAAAACAGTCAGCCTGGGGAAAGGAAGGAGAGAAAGAAAGAGGTAAAAAGAAAGAGAAAGAATTTTGTATAGATAAGTGAAGGGTGGCAGGTATAAGAGGAAGTCTTGGAAAACAAAATATAGCAGGGAGCAAAAGGAAAATAACACGGAGATATCATGTAAAACTATACAGCACTGAAAACACAATTATGGTGAATGTGTTATCAGGTAAAAAAATAAAATAAAACATTTAAAATAAGGATGGGGAAGCATTACAAAAAAGGAGAAAAAAAATTGTGTAAGTTCAGCCAATGAAAGAAAAGGCACACAAAACATGGAGGCAGACTTGGTAAGATGAAAAAAATAAATAAATAAAAAAAAAAACACACACAACAGGTGAGATAGCAGACACAAAAAAAAGTCACATCATGCAGGGATAGAAGAAAAGGGGGGGGGGGGGGGACAATGACAGAAGTGTTGCCAGGAAGAAACAAGAGCTCAGGGTGTAGAAACATTCAGGAAATGAGAATAGCGATGGAGAAAAATTAGAATGGGGGAGGCCTTGTGAATAGATAGAAAAAAAAAAAAAGAAAAAAAAAGATTAAAAAGAATGAGAAAATTTAAAATTTTTTAAAAAAGGTGCAGAGGCACCGATCATATGTAATAATTTTTTCAGGCAGGCACAAGCTGAACAAGTATTAGTCAAAGAGACGATGGAGTCAGAGTTAATATGCATGAGACGTCACGCAGTTAAGAGATGAGATGCAGGAAAGGTAATGAAGCAAACAAAGGACGGCTTATTCAGGGACTGCAGGGAATGAACATGCAGACCAATCACAGGGAGGAGAGGTCTCTCCGCGCCTCACGTACCCACACTCTAGTCCAGAGTGTACCTCACTCCATTCGCAGCAGCTCCACTTCAAAAATGAGCGTGGAGTTAGGAGGAATGATGCCTGGATGTCCTGTGCTGCCGTACGCAAAGTCTGGGGTACAGATGAGACGCGCCTTTTGTCCCACACTCATCTGTAAAATGAAAACAAAAAAACATGGAGACTTACCTATGCAGGCAAAGCCCTGTTCAATGACCCGTGTTCCCAAACACCCCACCATACCTGCACAGTATACCATATCCTACCCTCAATACACACCTAACTGAAAATTAAGCATTCCCTGCATTAAAAGGAAGAAGAGTCCCAAAAGCTCTAATCTCACACTTTACGTATGTTAAAAAGCAACACATGATAATTAGTAAATTAACCTACAGTTCTCACAAGGATCAAAGCAGTTTACAAGCTGTGTGACAATTGCTTTGAGGAGTTGGAAATTCAAATCGTATTAAAAACACATACATTTATATATATATATATATATATATATATATATATATATATATATATATATATATATATATATATATATATATATATATATATATATATATACATACACACACACACACACACACACACACAAATACATATTCCTTGTTAGGAAGCATGCACAAAATCTTGCAACAGCAGACTGCATATGTAGTAGAAAAAATATGGTGGTCCCCATGTAAAAAATAAAATATAGGATTACAAACCTAAAATACACATATGTAACTACAGAGAGTAAAAGGCAATAAATGACTAAAAGTATGTAAATTTCCTAACCATTATCTTCAGTGCTGCATTATAGGAAAAACTGCATCCATCTCTACATCTCCTATCCAGGGATCTGCAATTAGAGGACCTCCAGCTGTTGCAAAACTACAAGTCCCATCATGCCTCTACCTCTGGGTGCCATGCTTGTGACTGTCAGTCTTGGTTTGCCTCATGGGACTTGTAGTTTGGCAACAGCTGGAGGTCCGATAATTGTATATCCCCATCTTACGCTGTTGACTGGTTAGTAGATTTTTTATTATTATGCTGCCACCTTGTGACCACTGTTAGCATTACTTTCAATTATCTATGTTTTCCTTCCCTTTATTGTGATGCAATTTTCTCTTCCTCCTGTGTGGGTTTCTGTATCCCCCTCCCTACAAGTCTCGCAAGGAGGCTAGAAAGGTGAATATTCCCTTTGACCTCTGAAAAGAATTTCTGCCTGCTCCTTTAAAAAAAAAAATGAAAATAATAAGTCAGCAGCTGCACATTACTGTAGCTGCCGACTTAAAGTGGTTGTAGTTCTCGAACATGGGCCCTTTTGTTTAGGCCCCATCCCTAGTGTTCGATTTGCTTACAATTTAGTGCCTGGGAGCTTTGTCCTGGGGATCTAGAGATTCAGGGAATGGTGCCGATAGTCTTAAATTTTATTTTTTGTTATACTTTTGTTTATACCCAGGAGATTCTTTAGAATTGGTGTACATTTCTGTGTATCATTTTATTATTCGTATGACTGATGTATGGGCCTTAGTTTGCATTTGCTACAGAGTGCCGTTTTGAGATACTTTTGTACTGTTATATAAATCTTTTTAATAAAAAAATAATTGAAAATAAAGTGGTTGTAAACCCTTACAGACGACTTACAGGTAAGCCTAGATCAAGGCTTACCTGTAGGTACAACAAATATGTCCTAAACCACTACAGTCACGCCAGGAGAGATGGCGGTGATGGAGGGGAACCAGGACCACTGCAGGGGCTTCGATCTCAGGTAAGCAATTCATAATGAGCTAGTATGCTATGCATACTAGCTCATTATGCATTTTTCTTGCAGAAGGTTCACTTTCACTTTAACCTTTAGGACACTTACCTGTCCTGGATTCCAGCAATGTCAGCACTGCAGCTATCGGGTGCTGCTGCCGCCACCATTGCCGGCTTCACAGCCAGGTCCCTACTACTACTCACTGGCCCGGCAGAATGGGAGGGAGGAGCAGGTTGAGCGGACGTAATTCGCAGCTATCCGTCCTCCCAGAAGTGGGGATAGGGTACTTGTAATAAAATAAAAACAGGTACCCGCTCTTTTGCGCGTGTGCCCCCCCCCCCCCCCAATAATTACCGAGTAGCAGCTATCAAATAATCCCAAGTTCTGGAGAATACAGCCCATCACTTTATCTGTGGAGAACATGATAATTAAACATTTACCTGTGCAACACCTTCATCCCAGCCACGGATCACCTCCTTCCGTCCAATGAAGAAGCAGAAAGGCTTATTTCTGTCCCGGGAAGAGTCAAACTTCTTGCCATTCTCCAAATAACCTATAGACGAATGGTAAAGCATGACAATTATACACAGACCAGAGGTTACACTGAAAATTAAAGAATGGTATCACCTTAAGAGCAAGAACAGAAACTGCAGCTTGTTACTAAAAAAAAGGTCCAATTCAGTGACTAGAGAGGACCCCAAGTGTGCACATAATTTAACCACTTACTGCAAAATCAGGTACCCATACGCCATTTTGAGGAAGCAGTTGTAGCCGGGCGATGCCTTCAGCTATAGGCATCACCCCGGTACTGTGTTTTTTTTTTTTTTTTTTTTAAGAGAGGACAGTCAGCTTTTCATGCCAATAAGCCACTCGGCCATCATCACAAGCAGGAGGGGGACATCCCTCACCCCCTCCCACCGGGAGACCCGCGCAAACAGTCGGAACACCCACCGGCTGGTCGGAAAAGAGAACATAGCCGCAATCGGCTTTGATCGGGTCTCCGATGTAATAAACCAAAAGCAAAGTCATGTCCGGATTACTCGGCAGCCAACAGCGCCGATAAAAAAAAAAAAAAAAAAAAAAAAAAAGGTATTAAAAACGCTGATTTTGCCGTTTTGAATATTTTAAAGTGCAGAGGAGGGATTTGAGGTCTTTTAGATGCAATACTGTATACTATACTACTATACTGTATTTATTGGCATATAATACTCACTTTATCCTGAAAATAGAGGGTAACCTGTGCCTTTTTGTTGTACGCAGGAGGGCTGTGGAAAGTTTTTCCCCTGAAACTTTCCTCTTAAAGTTAGGGTGCATGTCATACGCTTGTGCGCGTTCTACACCGATGGATACAGTACAAAAAAAAAATGTAATAACCATTTTTTTTTTTGATTCAGTAGTGGAATTTTTTTCACAAAAAATTGCAACGACAGCCATTTTATTCTCTAGGGTCTCTGCTAAAAAATTATATATGTTTGGGCGGGGTGCTAGTTTTTTTTAAAGAAAAGCCTGGTCTTGAGGTGGTTAAAATGACAAGTCCTCTTAAAATGAGAAAGGCTCCAGCCAAAACGCGTTACCACCATAGAGGTAGCACTGCTGTTAGTGCCAAATAAAGATTTGTAAGAAGAAGCAATAGTGTTGCCGGCATTTCTTGCCATTTTGATGTCAATGGGACACAACAAGCCTGAGCACCAATATTTAGCTCATTACTTTACAATTGTGTGATAGAGCTTGGGTGAGTCTACATTACTCATTTAAAATAAACACAGGGTGCCACTGAGGGCTTCATTCTAAGGTGAGCATTTCATAATATGCCGTTTTCCTTCTCCCCTAAATACAAAAGCTCAATGCAAAGATCTAAACGTTTACTCCATTTATTTTGCCATAAAAATAAAAAATATGTTTCCAATCAGCCAGAAAACTGAAAAAGAAAAAAAAAAAAAGAAAAGGGTTCCACCATCCACACAAGCTTGATTGATGGAGAAATTCTCCCCGCTGTGCCATTGTATTTTGGCAGCAGGACGACTCCGCTGTCAGAATACGTTGATCAACAAAGAGCTGATCAACAAAGGTTTTCCAACATTTGTGTTCAACACGCGATCTCCAGATCAAATTCTGTTGAACAGGAATGGCCATACATAGATGGAAATGTTCACAGGCCCTGCTGAACCTTCTCCATTTTTGATCCATCTAGTGCCAGCTTAATTCCAGTTGCCTGTGCCTCTTCATGCACCACGGACATAATAATGACAAAATACACACACACTGGCAAAACGTTACCCATGTCGTCAGGAATTAAACTGTATTGAGAAAACAAGGTCCAAAAAAGGCACAAGGGGTGTTTGACTATCAAAGCTCATAGACTGATGGTTAAGCACCAGTCTGCTTCAAACGGGAGTAAACCCTGCTTTGTAATTTGTACCTGCAGGTTAGCCTATAAGACTTACCTGTAGAATGAATAAATGAATGGTCTCCTAAACATCAAATGTTTAGGAGATATTCACCCTGGATGCAGCCAGTGACGTCACCGGAGCATGGGCTCTGAAGGTCTGGCATGTCGTGCTGGACCAGAGTATTGTGCCAGAACCGAGGATGGCATTGTGGCTGCAGCCACACAGCACCAGAGCCCACGAACCCGGAAGAATGACCAGGGAAGGTTTTAGCCCCCTCAGCGGTGACAGTGCACCGCTGGAGGGCTTCATTCTAAGGCTAGCATGCAATGAATACTAGCACATTATGCCATTGTATTACAGGTGGGTTTTTTTTAAACTCTGCCATGGTTTACTATCGTTTTCATGATGCAGTGTCTTTAAGGGATACAAAAAAAAAAAAAAAGTAGGTTTCAGCAAGGCAGTCAATGTACAAAAGTAGCCCAACAAGCATAAGATAAGCAGTCAGAGAATCTGGAAAGTAAAAACAGTCACAGCAAATCTCTGGTGACAGAAGACAGGAAATCAGCCAGACTCCAGGAAAATCGAGGCAGCTGGACTTCCTGTGCTGGAAAAAGGGAACAAAAATTGTGTACCAATTCAATCAACCGCCATGGGCGTGTTCCACTGCAGTCTGATGAGGAAAAAAATAAATCACAGAGCTGCATTTTAAGGTTACCATTTAAATCAAGAAATGGGAGTATCCACAGACTAAAAATAAAGTGCAGAATTAAAAAGCAATGTTTTTTTTTTCATATTTCCTTAAGGCCCCTTTCACATGTGCAGTGTAAACAAAAATATAATAGATCGATAGATAGAGGTCTGTTATAAACCACAGCAAAACCCCCAAAAAATAAAACAAAAGAATAAAAAATAAAAAAAGAGAAAGAACTGCAGAAGAGAGATAAGGAGGCTCGACCATCCTCTCAAGAGGGATCCTCAAATTTGTTTCATTGGATTTGTTTTATAGCATAAAAAGTTTAAAAAATATATATATTTTGAGAATTTTTTTTTTTTTCCTCTCAAAATAATTTTTTTTTTTGTTTCTAGCGCAAAAACCACAGAGGTGATCAAATGCCACCAAAAGAAAGCTCCATTTGTGGGCGAAAAAACAAAGGACATAAATTGTGTACACATACGACTGTCAGTTAAAGTAACAGTGCCATATCACAAAAAAAATAAAAAATGGCCCGGTCATGAAGGGGGGTAAACCTCCTGGGGTTAAAGTGATAAGAAATCAGAACGGCATAACTTACCATCGTAATGTACGTAAACTTTCTGACCCTTCTTTGGGAATGTCCTTCCTGAGGAAGAGAAGACAACATAATCAGGGATAGAGAAACCTTGAAAACTAAGGTTATCCATACACAGGAGGGAAAGATACAATCAGATTATACAGATGTATCCCATCATCTACAATCACTATCCAGCACTTTAACATTCGTTTTATTAAAGTTTTTTTCCTATCTTTTTAATAACAAAACATGTCATACTTACCTGCTCTGTGTAATGGTTTTGCACAGAGCAGCCCCAATGCTCTCTTCTCAGATCCCTCACCAGCACTCCTGGCTCCACCCCCCTGCCAAGTGCCCTCCCATAGCAAACAGCTTGTTGTAGGGTTACCCAAGCAGACACACTGCCGAGCCACTGCCTTGTGTGTCCATTCAGCCCCACCTACTCTCTTCTCTTTGGTCGTGAAGCACAGCAGAGGGAGCCAATGGCTACTGGAGTTGTCTTAACCAATGAAGAGGAAGAGTCCCCGGACACTAGCCCGGACTTTCATGCTAGATTGCGATGGGGCCCAGCTGCACACACACTTTTTTTTCCTTTCATGCACAAAATGCAGAAAGGTTACAAAAAAAAAACACAAAAAAACACACAAAAAAAAACCCTTTACAAATACTTTAATCTCTCTACCAACCGCCGTCAAAATGACATCCTCACTGAGCCACTAAGGCGCGCACGCACGCACGCACCCACCACGTTACTGGGAACCCAATACACGTGCCCGGTGGCCGCGATGTCCGCCGGGCACCCACGATTGCCCAGCAACTGAGCAGGACCGTGGATCTGTGTGTGTAAACACAGAGCTCCACGTCCTGTCAGGGAGAGAGGAGACCGATGCGGTGTCCCTTGTACATAGGGACACCGATCGGTCACCTCCCCCCAGTCTGTCCCCCCCCCCCCCTACAGTCAGAATCGCTCCCTAGGACATACTTAATTCCTTGATCGGCCTCTAGTGTTAAACCCTTCGCCGCCAGTCACATTTACACAGTAATCAGTGCATATTTATAGCACTGTTCGCTGTGTAAATGGTCCCAAAAAGTGCCCGATCTGTCCGCCGCAATATCGCAGTCACGATAGATAAAAAAAAAAAAAAAACTAAATCTATCCCCCATTTTGTAGCCACTATAACTTTTGTGCAAACCAATCAATATACACTCATTTCAAATTTTTTTTAACCAAAAATAAGAATACGCATCAGCCAAAACGGAGGAAAAAATTGTTTTTAATATATTTTGGGGATATTATAGCAAAAAATATTGCTTTAAATTTTTAAAAAAATAAATAAAATAATCCGCTATTTTGTTTATAGTGAAAAAAAGGTGATCAAATACCACCAAAAGAAAGCTCTATTTGTGGGGGAAAAAATATGAAAATGTCATTTGGGTAAAGTGATGCATGACCGCGCAATTGTCATTCAAATTGTGACAGCGCTGAAAGATGGCCTGTGCAGAAAGAGGGTGATAGTGCCCAGTATTCAGGTGGTTAAGATCTTAGATATCACCTAGACCAGGGGTCTCCAAACTGCGGCCCAAGGGCCAGGTGTAGCCCTTTGCTAGCCTTTATCCAGCCCTCTGGCACTATTCCTCTCACTGATATCAAGGTACTATTCCTTCCACTAAAACCCAACAAGAAGGCACCATTTCTTCCACTGATAACAGTGATAGGATACTATTCCTCCTACTAACAGGGGCACTACTCCTCCTCCTGCTGACCACCAACCCCGAGGCCATATTTATTCTCACTGATGCCAAGCCCAGGACATTTTCTGCCCCCGCTGGCCACAATCTGGCCCTTCGTTTGAAACGTTCAGAGACCCCTGACCTAGACAAACAAGTTAAAGGATACCCGACAGGTACCCTGTCCCCACATCCGGGAGACCCGTCGGCGGCAATTACATCGGCAGCTCAGCTACCTCGTGTCCCCCCCCGCCGCAGGGCCACTAGTGGAAGTGCAGCAGTGTTTTGAGCATTTGCAGTAGAGACTCGGCGTGAAGCTGTTATGCTTCACTACCCGGTTCCCTTACCAACAACCGCAGCCAACGACAGCTGATGGAAACAACAACTGCGGTGCCGACATTGCTGGACTCCAGGACAGGTAAGTGTCCAATTATTAAAAGTCAGCCTCTGCAGTAGGTGTAGCTGCCGGTTTTTCGTTTTTTTCAGCGGTGGGCGGACCTCTGCTTTAAGGTGAAAAACCTTTTTGGTACAGCAAACAAAAATAAAACGAACAGGGGTTTATAACCCTCCCTTACTCTTCCCTGTTAGGGAGATTCCCTCTATTTGTCCCGATTCGTTTTTACAGAGAGTGAAAGAACACACCACATTTTGGGTTGTCACCAGAACAGGAAATTCTTCCAGTGGGGACACCCTGGGATCCCCTCACTTTGAGGGATTTCCTCTCAATACCCGTTTTAGCCAGGAGACTGGACCAGAACAGAAAAACTACATATGGCATTCCCCCACTGGAGGGATTTCCTCTGACTTCCTGTTTTACCCATGAGACAGGAAATGATGGAAAATCAGAACAGGAACTCTTTCAATAGGGACACCAGATCTGGGATTCCCTCATTTTTGGAGGGTTTTCCTCTCACTTCCTGTTTAAGCTACGAGACTGGACCAGAACTCTTTCAATGAGGACACTGGATCTGGGATTCCCTCTCACTCCCAAATTCGGCTAGGAGACAGGAAGTGAACCCAGGTAAAGAATTCCTCCAATGGGGAAAGTAGATCTGGAATTCCCTTACATTCTGCTTTGACGATGGGATGGGAAATGAAGGAAAACCAGAACAGGAAATCCTCTGAGGACACCAGATCTGGGATTCTCTTAGTTCCTGCTTTGTCTATGGGACAGGAAATGAAGGGGGAACAGGAAGTCTTCCAATGGGGTCACCAGATCTGGGATTCTCTTAGTTCCTGCTTTGTCTATGGGACAGGAAATGAAGGGGGAACAGGAAGTCTTCCAATGGGGTCACCAGATCTGGGATTCTCTTACTTCCTGCTTTGGCAATGAGACATGAAGTGAACCGAGGTAAATAAATCTTTCAATAGGGACACCGGATCTGGGATTTCCTTGTTTCCTGTTTAGGCTAGGAGACAGGAAATTAAGGGAAACCAGAAGAGGAATTCTTCCAACTGGGGGGACACTAGATCTTGGACTCTGAGTTTTGGCTTTGAGACAGGAAGTGAACCCAGAACAGGAAAACATTCAATGGGGGACACCAGATCTTGGATTCTCACTTTTGGAGGGACTTTCTGTTTAAGCTAGGAGACAGGATCAGAACAGGAACTCTTTCAGTGGGGACACCAGAACAGGGAATCCCCCTCACTCCCAGTTTTGGCTATGAGACAGGCTATTAGATAGGAAGTGAAACCAGAACAGGAAAACTTTTAATGGGGACACCAGATCTTGGATTCTCACTTGGAGGGATTTCCTCACTTCCTGTTTAAGCTACGAGACTGGACCAGAACTGGAACTCTTTCAACAGGGACACTTGGGATTCCCTCTCACTCTCAGATTTGGCTATGAGACAGGAAGCGAACCCAGGTAAAGAAATCTTCCAATGGGGACACCAGATATGGGATTCTCTTACTTCCTGCTTTGACATTGGGACAGGAAATGAAGATAAACAGAACAGGAACTCATCCAAAGGGGACACCCGATTTGGGATTCCCTCCCAATTTCAGCTAGAAGACAGGAAGTGAACCCAGGAAAATAATTCTTCCAACGGGTACACTAGATCTCGTATTCTCTTGCTTCCTTTGGCTATGGGACAGGAAATAAAGGGAAACCAGAAGAGGAAATATCCAACGGGGACACCAGATCTGGGATTCCCCCTCAGTTTTGGCTATGAGACAGGAAGTGAACCCAGGTAAATGAATCTTCCAATGGGGACACCAGATATGGGATTCTCTTACTTCCTGTTTTGACATTGGGACAGGAAATGAAGATAAACAGAACAGGAACTCATCCAAAGGGGACACCCGATTTGGGATTCCCTCCCAGTTTCAGCTAGAAGACAGGAAGTGAACCCAGGAAAATAATTCTTCCAACGGGTACACTAGATCTCGGATTCTCTTGCTTCCTTTTGCTATGGGACAGGAAATAAAGGGAAACCAGAAGAGGAAATATCCAACGGGGACACCAGATCTGGGATTCCCCCTCAGTTTTGGATATGAGACAGGAAGTGAACCCAGGTAAATGAATCTTCCAATGGGGACACCAGATCTGGAATTCTCTTACTTCCTGTTTTGACAATGGAATGGGAAATGCAGGGAAACCAGAACAGGAACTTTTTCAATGGGGACACCAGAACTGGGACTCCCTCGAGCGCTCAGTATCGGCTAGGAGACAAAAAGTGAACCCACAGGTAAGTACATTTTTAAATGGGGACACTAGATCTGGGATTCTTACTTCCTTCTTTGGCTATGGGACAGGAAATTAAGGGAAACCAGAAGAGGAAATCTTCCAACAGGGACAACAGATCTGGGATTCACTCTGTTTCGGCTAGGAGACAGGAAGTGAACCCACAGGTAAACATTTTCAAATAGGGACATTAGATCTGGGATTCTCTTACTTTCTGCTTTGGGACAGGAAATGAAGGGAATCCAGAAGAGGAAATCTTCCAACGGGGACACTAGATCTGGGATTCTCTTACTTCCTTCTTTGGCTATGGGACAGGAAATAAAGGCAAAGCAGAAATCTTCCAACAGGGACACCAGATCTGGGATTCTCTTACTTCCTTCTTTGGCTATGGGACAGGAAGTGAAGGGAAACCAGAAGAGGAAATCTTCCAATGGGGACACTAGATCTGGGATTCTCTTACTTCCTTGTTGGCTATAGGACAGGAAATGAAGGGAAACCAGAAGAGGAAATCTTCCAATGGGGACACTAGATCTGGGATTCTCTCACTCGCAGTTTTGTCTAGGCGACAGGAAGTGAACCAAGGTAAAGAATTCTTCCAATGGGGACACGATCTGGGATTCTCTTACTTCCTGCTTTGGCTATGGGACAGGAAGTGAAGGGAAACCAGAAGAGGAAATCTTCCAATGGGGACACTAGATCTGGGATTCTCTTACTTCCTTTTTGGCTATAGGACAGGAAATGAAGGGAAACCAGAAGAGGAAATCTTCCAATGGGGACACTAGATCTGGGATTCTCTCTCACTCACAGTTTTGTCTAGGCGACAGGAAGTGAACCAAGGTAAAGAATTCTTCCAATGGGGACACGATCTGGGATTCTCTTACTTCCTGCTTTGGCTATGGGACAGGAAATGAAGGGAAACCAGAAGAGGAAATCTCCCAATGGGGACACCAGATCTGGGATTCTCTCACACTCCCAGTTTTGTCTAGGAGACAGGAAGTGAACCAAGGTAAAGATATCTTCAAATGGGGACACTAGATCTGGGATCCTCTTCTGCTTTGGCTATGGGACAGGAAGTGAAGGAAATCTCCACCATTGGGGGCACAGCTAAAACCACAGGGGGGTTCTAATCCTCACTTAGTGTTTCTAAATGGAAATAGAAATCCTTTATTTATTCCCCTTCATATAACGTAAGGTGAGGAGTGATGTAATGGAGGAGAGGCCTTGTGAGGGGATTTCAGTCACAATATGGCAGCGGAGGCGCCCCCTCTCCTCGGCGCCCCTGTCCCTCCACCCCGGACCGGCCACCCGCTCAAACCCCGCCCGGCACCCCCTCGGTCCCGCTCTCACCGTCCCCGTTGCTGATACACTCCACCGTCACTCCCATTCCGCCGCTCTCTGCTTAGCTCGCTTTCTTCACTTGAGGAAACAGGCGACGGCCGCGCTGAGGTGAAAACGCCAACAAAAAAAAAGGAAAAACGTCTTGACGTCGAGACCCCAGCTCCGGGTCACGTGAGGCCAGGTGCGCTTCTCCCATTGGCCATTTTGCAGGGTGGTGACGTCACGACGTTGGAGGGGCTTCCCCCCCTCTGCAGCGTGACGCTTTGTTCGTCGCGCGCCATCCTGGCTGTTGGCGGGGCCTGCGGCCGAGGGTGGGGTGCCCGCAGTAAAGATGGCGGCTCCAGGAAGCAGAGGGGAGGGAGTCATGTGATGATTGATGAAGGAGTTCTTTGTTGTGGGGTTGTGTAGGGTGGAGCAGCCGGGAGGGGTGATGTGAGTGCACAGGCCTGGCTCTCCTGACACTTTTTTTTACTTTTTACATTATTTTTAAATTGTATTATTATTACTACTACACAAGATTTTACATTATTAGGTTTTATATATATATAAATCATAATGTAAAATCTTGTGTAGTAATAATAATACAATGTAAAAATAATGTAAAAAGTTATATATTTATATAATATACTGTGCAAAATGTAATCATTTTTAGAAATAATAATAATAAAAAAAAAAAATATATGAAAACTTTAATAGGATACAATTAACCACTTCACCTCCGGAAGGTTTACCCCCCCCCCCCCTGACCAGGTAATTTATTTTTGCGATACAGCATTGCGTTACTTTAACTGACAATTGTGTGCGGTCGTGCGACTTTTCCCCAAACACAGTTTATATAATTTTTCCCCACAAATAGTGCTACACCCCCTAAGTGAAAATGTCCGAATTGGGCCCAAAGTGTCAATATTTTGTGTGGCCGCCATTATTTTTAACCCTCTTGGGCTTGGAGGTCACCAGAGATTCACAGGTCACCGCTGGAGTCCTCTTCCCCTCCCCCATGATGACATCACTGAGCTGGTGGATGTTGGAGATCTTGCGCTCCACCACCCTCCGTTTGAGGATGTCCCAGAGATGATCAATAGGGTTTAGGTCTGGAGATATGCTTGGCCAGTCCATCAACTTTACCCTCAGCTTCTTTAGCCAGGCAGTGGTCTTCTTGGAGGTGTGTTTGGGGTCGTTATCATGTTGGAATTCTGCCCTGCGGCCCAGTCTCTGAAGGGAGGGGATCATGTTCTTCTTCAGTATGTCACAGTACATGTTGGCATTCATGGTTCCCTCAATGATCTGTAGCTCCCCAGTGCCGGCAGCACTCATGCACCCCCAGACCATGACACTCCCACCACCATGTCTGACTGTGGGCAAGACACACTCGTCTTTGTTCTCCTCACCTGGTTGCCGCCACACACACCTGACACCAAATACATTTATCTTGGTTTCATCAGACCACAGGACATGGTTTCGGTAATCCTTGTCCTTAGTCTGCTTGTCTCCAGCAAACTGTTTGCGCGACTTTCTTGTGCATCATCTTTAGAAGAGGCTTCCTTCTGGGACAACAGCCATGCAGACCGATTTGATGCAGGGTGCAGCGTATGGTCGGAGCTGGGCTGCACTTTTCTGTGCCGAGAGCACACTTGGTTGTTGCCAACAGTTCCCAGTCATCATTTATATTTGAGAGCTGGACCCCCATCATGTGACTGCCACAGTGACCAAGACAGGGTTGCCAACTTTCCCTAAATTTACAAACAGTTTGTAAAATCTGTACTTTTTGCACCTGTCCCTGGATGTCCATTAGGGACATGTAGGCTGCATCTCCGTAACTGGCATTCATGGACAGATGCAACAATTATGGATTTTACAAACTGTAAATTTATGGAAAGTTGGATGAGATCTGATGCTGTCCGTTTTCATCAGATCTCCCCATAGGAGACAGCGGCACTGAACAAGCCGCTCCCCACTAAGTGAGCAGAGAGGGACTTGTCAACCGCCAGCTCAGCGGACAGATCTCCTGCTGAGTCGGGAGACTCCATAGTGACGGCGTCCGCCTCATGTGGAAGAAGCCTAAAGGGCTTATTTTTTTTTCCCTTAACCCCATTATGTTATTGGCCGATTAATCAATTGATTTCATAAATCGATTCATTGTTTCGGCCTGAAGAGCTATGATGCATGTCAAAGAGCTACACCAGCTTCTCAACACATTTGTCGCGCATAGGACAGCCCACTGAAATGTTGATTTGAAGAAAAAATAAATAAAAAATTATATATATATTATGGGGAAAATTTACCAACGCTGGTGTACACAGAATCTGGTAACTAATCAGCTTCCAGATTTTATTTCCAAAGTTTAACTGAGCAAGCAGAAGTTAGAAGCTGATTGGTTACTATGCACAGCTGCACCGATTTTAGTACATCTCACCCTATGTGTGAATGGACCCTTACTGATTGGCCAAGTGACTCCAGAGGAAATTCCCTTTAGCATAGCTGTGAGGACCACCCTCTTCCCAAACCACTCCAGAGGAGACACAACCCCATTGTGGGGGGTGAATGTTACAGCTCACCTGATGACTGTCTACCTTCCACGAATGTGGTTCTTATAGCGTTCAGAAAATATACTCAAGTATAAGCCGGGGCACCTAATTTTACCACAAAAAATTATTGACTCGAGTATAAGCCTAGGTTGTCCATCTGCATGTCTCACTGTGCCCATGACTAGACTGACGTTTAACATGGGAGTATATAGAAGGGGTGACCGGCTTTAAAAAAAAAACCACAATGCTTCCCTAGCCGTAGGTCCCCCAAACAACAAACTTTGCACACTTGAAGAGTAGAAATGGGGCTATATGAGTGCCAAGTTACGGGTCCAGGGGACCTACGACTGGCCAATACCAGGTCCCCAACTCACCGGAGAAATTACCGTTTAACATGGGAGTCAATGGAAGGGGTGCCAGGCTTTGAAAAATCGGTGCTCCCCGTCCATAGGTCCCCCGGACAACAGACTTTGCACACTTGAAGAGTAGAAATGGGGCTATATGCGTGCCAAGTTACGGGTCCAGGGGACCTACGACTGGCCAATACCAGGTCCCCAACTCACCAGAGAAATTACCGTTTAACATGGGAGTCAATGGAAGCGGTGCCTGGCTTTGGAAAAAAAACAGTGCCCCCCGGCCAACACACTTGTAGAGAAAGGGGGGGGTTTGGGGATACATGTGTGCCAAGTTTGGGGTCCTGGGGACCTACGGCCAGCCAGTACTGGGTCCCTCAAAATCCAGGAGGCGTAAAAAGGCGATTTGAGTATAAACCGAGGGGGGCATTATCAGCACAAAAAAAGTGCTGAAAAACTCGGCTTATACTCGAGTATATACATTATGAGGGATATTGTGAAGCAGGAATTTTTTTTCAGCACATAGCTATCTTCCTGCCCTTAATACATCATGTTACATTTAAGCCCCATTCACACCAGTGCATTGCGGTAACACAGACCTGACTGTGTGCTGCTGCTGCCAATCGTTGAAGCTCAGAGCAGCGTGTTTATTTTTTAATGACACCACTCAGAGTCTAAGGCGCGGGGGGGTCTTAAACTGACAGCCCTCCAGCTGTTGCAAAACTACAAGTCCCATGAGGCATTGCAAGGCTGGCAGTTACAAGCATGACTGCCACAGGCAGAGGCATGATGGGACTAGTAGTTTCACAACAGCTGGATGGCCACCAGTTTGAGACCCCTGCTCTAAGGCCGTACATAGCAATACAATTGCACTGTCATGCACAAGAGCAAACATCTGAATTGTGTGTGCTGCATGGTCTTACGTGCATTGTGGTGTTCATTTTGCACCTGCAGCGCTCCAAAGAGATAATCTGCAGGTGTGTTCCTATTGTTAGTATCTCAAAAAAAAAAAAAAGAGATTTTTGTTGCAGGGGATGCCTGAAATCTAACTTGTATCTTCGTGCAGACTTCTGGGGAAATCTGTGAGCCAATCACACAAGCAGAGAATGATGTTTGTGGGGTGTGTTCAGTACACATTCTGTGTATAGAACTTCTTCAGGCGGCCATATTACATTTTCAGAAAATTACAGCAGCTACAAATTGAAAAGGTAATTTTTAATAACATTTAACCACAATATGACTTGTATCACAAATTTATACGCTGTACGCTTCACGAAAGTGAAGTTACCTTGACAACTCCACTGGTGGGGCTGCTGTCACTACATTCATGCTGCCTACACCCATTAGTAGTCTAACCAATTTTAGAAGCATACACAAAGGGAGGTAACATGTAAACAATATGCATAAAATACAGGAATACCTTGTATTGCGATTAACGAGCGTTTTCGCAATAAAAGCTTTTTTTTTTTTTGAACACTTCCATACTGGGCACTTAAACACCCTACTGACCAGACCAATCTTCAGCAGTCTTACATTTTGATTGACAGTTACTCAGTCATGCAACACTGTACCCAAATTATTTATTTTTTATTTTTTTTCCCACAAATAGAGCTTTCTTTTGGTGGTATTTGATCACCTCTGCGGTTTTTATTTTTTTGCGCTAATAATGAAAAAAGACCGAAAATTTGGGAAAAAAGTTTTCTTAGTTTGTGATAAAATTGTGCAAATTATTAATTTTTCTTCATAAATTTTGGCCATAATTTATACCGCTACATGTCTGATAAAAATAACCCAAAGTTTTTGGAATTTTTTTGCTCTATGTGAAAGTTTTAGAGTCTACAAACTATAGTGCAAATCATAAAAAAAGATCACACCTGTACTGAAGGCCTCTCATTTGAGACCCTAACAAGCCAGGAAAGTGATTGACTGCGGCACAGGTGGGCACTAATGAGGTGGCACAGGTGGGAATTGATTGCAGATGTGCTCTGAGGTGGCAGATAGGCACGGTGGTACTGGGGGGCACTGGTTAGTCACTTTTATTCTTTGTTTTTTAGCGCCGACACTTAGTTCTCTCCCCCTCCTCACACACGCGCTGTCTGTGTGAGGAGGGGAGAGTCGGCAATGAGAGAGGATCTCATGTTTACATGCGAGATCCTCTCTCATTGGCCGCACAGATCGCGCTGTAAATAGCCGCTGTGATTGGCTATTTACCGCGATCTGCGTTTGGCTGTGTCCAGGGGACACGGTCAGTACAGGAGTTCCCCGCTGCGCGCTCGGGAGCGTGCGCTGGGAACGCCAAAAAAGGCGTCCGTAAAAACACGGCCAGTCAGGAATTCAGGGCTGCGCTGCGGCCGTACAAAGTCGTGCAGCCGTCAGCAAGTAGTTAAAAGGGGTTGTAAAGGTAAAACATTTTTCCCCTAAGTAGCTTCCTTTACCTTAGTGCAGTCTTCCTTCACTTACCTCATCCTTCCATTTTGCTTTTAAATGTCCTCATTTCTTCTGAGAAATCCTCACTTCCTGTTCTTCTGTCTAACTCCACACAGTAATGCGAGGCTTTCTCCCTGGTGTGGAGAAAGCCTCTTAAGGGGGCGAGCAGGAGGGTGCCCCCCGCACCTCTGGCTACATACACGAGTAGTGCATAAACCAGCGCCCCGCACCTCTAGCTACATAGAGTACTGCATACACCAGTGCCCCCCCACACCTCTGGCTACATACAGTACTGCATACACCAGTGCCCCCCCGCACCTCTGGCTACATACAGTACTGCATACACCAGTGCCCCCCCGCACCTCTGGCTACATACAGTACTGCATACACCAGCAGTTGTGGAACGAATCAAAATTTCCATTATTTCTTATGGGGAAATTCGCTTTGATATACAAGTGCTTTGGATTACAAGCATTCTTCTGGAAAGAATTACATTCGCAATCCAAAGGTAGCACTGTACAATAAATGCATGTATACATTTATGGGAAGATTGAGTCCAACATGAGCGAGAAAATAAGTTGCTGACCAGGTGCTTAGGTAGTGTAAGTATATGTGGCCTCAGCCAACACCGATCCAGCCTTGCCAGTTGATGTGTTTTTTCCCCACCCACTGGGGCTCAGTCACAGACGTCTCAGAAACCTGTTGCTTGACACCAAAGATGCAGTAGGTCTGCAGAACACCAAAAGAAGAATTTAACATCTCTCATTCCCTGTACAGAGATGAAAATGTAGTTTTCCTTCATTTCTAAAGCTACTTGTCATTAAAATAGACAATATGGACCCCCACCTTTCCAAAAAATGGACCCAGAACTGTACATTCAAAACGCAAAGACATGTGATATGGCTGGGCTGTCCCATTGATTTCAATGGGCAGCAGCTGTAAACACACCGCTCCAATAAGGAGGCTAGCAGGACTTTTCTTTACCATCCTGCTAGCGCAACGCTCCAGTGTGAAAGCTAGAGACAATGGAGCAGCCGTCTGATGGCGGACTAAAGGCGCTATTTTTAACGCCTGCAATACTCCCTCAGTGTGAAAGGGGTCTAATAGTATTTCCATGTTTGCTACTCAGTTCGATTACAAATGTTGTTCTTTAACAGTCAAATCAAGGCAACACTCATGTATACCCAACAACCGGTATGGTACTTCCCATTAACCTGTATAGTGCTATTCATTAACTTGGTATTCCTTTGTTTTATTTTGTGTTTTCATGTTCTTATGCATCTGAATTCCCCTCCCGATAAAAAAATATTGAGACTAAAAAACACAAAAACATCACACACATTGTTGATTTTAATCCTTGGTTAAAGCAATACGTTCTACGAATCCCGGAGTTCCTTACATCCCAATAAAGCCGATAAGGGACGGAACAAGTTACCACTTGTAAATATTACACTGCAATTAGGCATTTTGTTTCCTATTTATTTAAATTGTTTTTAAAGTCCAACGCTTATAACAAATCTTGCAAAATGTACGTCTAAACAGAAGAAGTCCACCTGAAAAGCATTGAGATCCCAGGACTACAAGACAGAATGACTGCATGTCACCAGCAGAGGGAAACGCGGTGTATGGGGAGGAAGTGGAATAGAAAGCCTGGGGGTGTGGGGGGGGGCGGGGGGAGGTTTCATATTAACCGCTGCACAATGACAGCATTTAGAAGGTTAGCTTCTTTCAGAGTCTGGTCCTCATCTGTCAACTCCTTATTTGGGAACGTAGTCATTAACACAAAGCTTGCGGCGGCCATTGCTGGTCGGGCGCTGGCGATGAATATACGGATGTCACGGATCCTGAAAAGGAAGCAGGTTGCCTTTATATAAAAGTGCTGTCTGTATATCTTTAACTGAAGCTCTACTTTAAAACAACTTATTCAGTTGTTCAGCAAGGGTGCAATTGGACATGTTTAGCAAAGGGAAAGTATAAATTGTGCACAAGCCTCTGTAGTCCAGCAGGGGGTATTGTTCAAGCCCCATGATCAGAAGACAGACCAGGGAGGACAACGTCACCCCCTGCTGGACCAGAGACACCTGCCACCTCTCACCACAAATTTTAATCAACCCATTATGAAAAAAAAAAAAAAAAAACGAGCGAGAGGCGGGAGGCAAAGAAAGGGAGCGAGAGGCGGGAGGCAAAGAAAGGGAGCGAGAGGCGGGAGGCAAAGAAAGGGAGCGAGAGGCGGGAGGCAAAGAAAGGGAGCGAGAGGCGGGAGGCAAAGAAAGGGAGCGAGAGGCGGGAGGCAAAGAAAGGGAGCGAGAGGCGGGAGGCAAAGAAAGGGAGCGAGAGGCGGGAGGCAAAGAAAGGGAGCGAGAGGCGGGAGGCAAAGAAAGGGAGCGAGAGGCGGGAGGCAAAGAAAGGGAGCGAGAGGCGGGAGGCAAAGAAAGGGAGCGAGAGGCGGGAGGCAAAGAAAGGGAGCGAGAGGCGGGAGGCAAAGAAAGGGAGCGAGAGGCGGGAGGCAAAGAAAGGGAGCGAGAGGCGGGAGGCAAAGAAAGGGAGCGAGAGGCGGGAGGCAAAGAAAGGGAGCGAGAGGCGGGAGGCAAAGAAAGGGAGCGAGAGGCGGGAGGCAAAGAAAGGGAGCGAGAGGCGGGAGGCAAAGAAAGGGAGCGAGAGGCAAAGAAAGGGAGCGAGAGGCGGGAGGCAAAGAAAGGGAGCGAGAGGCAAAAAAAAAGAACAACCATGCAAAAAACATCTTTTGATTAAGAGCTCAATAAATAAATTTGGGGGAAAAAAATAAAAAAAAGTCAGTGATCACAGCCTCTGTTTCTCAGGACAAGGGAGACAACCTGAACATTTAAATAAAATGGTTTATCTTGAGTTTCCATGGATCCTGTATCATTTCACAGCTATATATCATACTGAGGATGAAGTTCATAGTTTCCGAAAAGAACCGATTATTATTTGGCTGACCCACAACTCATACCTGTGATTGTGATTAAACTTCTGCACCAGCCTTCCCCCGTCTGCCAGGCGGATCTGGATGCTTGTGATTGGCTCAGACTCATCGAGGGTAATGGAAGAACTGGCTCTAGCCTCGTTTTCTGCTTGCTGGGATATGATGGGCATGCTCAGGATATTGGGAGCAGTGCTGAGAACACAAAATAAAGAACGATGTAAAGATGACCGAGGAGCTAGAAATGTCCAGATCCACAGAATACACTAAACTGGAGCACTCAGAATGTGGTACTGCTGTGCATAGTAACCAGCTTCTAGCTTCAGCTTGTTCAATAAGGTCCGGTTCACACTTTAAGAGCACATGTTTCATCACAAGTCACACCCCATTAAGTTCTAATAGGAGAGACTTCAGTCGCTCAGACTTAAGAAAGTCTCCTGCATTACTTTTGGTCCGCTTCAGCACGACTTACATTGACTTCTGTTAAAGAAGTCGTATGCAAGTCGTACCAAAGTCTCGCACGACAGTGTGAGCTCGGCCTTAAGATATGACAAAAAATGTAGAATCTGGTGCAGCTCTGCTTAGAAACCAATCAGCTTCCAAGTTTTATTATCAAAGTTTAAAAAGGAGAAGTACATGGTGTGGGCACCTTGGGTGGCGCACGTGACTGACCCTGGGAGGTATCCTCAAGCCTAGACCTGGCAATATTGGAACTAGCCGAACTGGCCCTTAGATCCTGGGTGGAGGGGACGCTTTGGTGCCTTGAGAGGATGGCTCGGCCCAGGATAGGTCTTGCTCGATGCAGATTTAAAGGATTCCACCTAACTCGCAGGTATGCTCTGATCCCTCCCTCCTTTCACCCCCTCTTTTACCACTACTCTCTCACTATTCTTTCCCCTCCATCTTTTTCTCTCGTCGAGTTTCTTCTCATCTATGTGTAGCCTCGTGGCAGCATGTTTTAGGAAGCCGTTTTTCTTTTTTGTTGGCTCTCACTGGACCTATGGTTATAGTATTTAGCAAATGTGAGGATAGCCCACGTAGATTTGTGGGCAGCCTTTTTCCCTCCTGGCAAGGAGCATATATCATGAAGTGTTGCGTGCTGGGCAGGGTGCCAGTGGAGGTTTGATGGAGGCAGATTTGGACCCCCTCTGTTGGCATCATTGCCAGCAAGCTACATCTTAGACGGATTATACTGTCATTCGTTTGTCGTTTTAATTCTAAGAAGGCGCCAAGATGCCCACCATGTACTACTGTGAAGTTGCAAGCAGTACAGTTGTATTGTCGTTTTCTTTGTCTTTAAAATAAAATACAGATTTTACAAAAAAAAAAAAAAAAAAAGGAGGAAAAGTACAGCCAAAGCTTGAGCCAGCAGCTTCTTCCCCCTCCACAGCGCAGCACTCCAGTGAGCAAGGAGGTGGCAGAGCAGAGAGCTGTGATGAGCTCTCTGCTCGGGGAGCTGTGAGAACTGAGCGATCAGCGTTTGATCATATGTTTCTCAGTGTTCTAGGTGCCAGGGAACAGATGCAGCATCCACCTAGGGAAGTATGAATATGGGGGGGGGGGGGGGGGGGGGGGGGGGGGAGGAACAAAAAACAAAGCCATACTTCTCTTAATTGAACACGCTGAAGTTAGAAGCCGATTGGTTACCATGCACAGCTGCACCAGATTCTGAGTGCTCAAGTTTTAGTAAATCTTTTGCATAATCTAAAAAGTTGATAGGATGATTGCCAGGATCTCACCTGCCCAGTTTTTGGCCCTCGCCAGCGAATGCTTTAAAAGCAGTTTTGGGTTTCACAAAGTCCTCATCGCGATGGTCCTCCATATCCAAGTTCACCTGCCCACCTTGGGCGAGTCTGCGCAGCTCTGCTGGGATCTCCCTGTACACAGGTGGAAAGAATTAAAGCTGAAATATCCAAAGCTACTACTTTCAGTGCCCCCCCCCCACACACACACTTCAATGGTCATTTTAGTCTCGTGGGAACATAACCACTAAACAGCAAAAAGGCCCATTTATCACTAGATTGCTGTGCTGGATTACAGGCGATACAATCAGGAAGAAGCACCAGCAAGGGACAAGGATAATGATATTGTTCAACTTTGCTGATCTCAATATTATGTCTGTCCAGTCAAAACCTATTTCTGTGCCGTTTCAAGATAGAAGTCATGCTGTGAAAAGGGTCTCCCGCGCACATGCTCTGGCCAAGTCACAGAGCCGAAGTTTGTTATTCCACAAAGAAGAGGGGTGAAGCTGGACGCTCGCTCCCAGCGTGGAAGATTGACATCGCCGGCGATGCATAGTAGCCCATTATGCTTTACCATTGCAGGGAAAGATAGACATAAACCCTATCAGGGTTTACTTCCTCTAAGCTCCAGGTTAGGGATTGCTCATGGTAAGAGTAAATTATAGAAGGCGAGTCTTACCCTCTACGTATTGACTCCAAGAACTGTGCATTGCTGGGGTCTTGATAGCTACGCATTTCTCCCTCATCCAAGCTGAATCCATTTTTCCAGAGCTTTAGGACCACGTGGACCTAGAGAATAAAAATTCAGCAAGTATTTGTAAAAAAATAAATAAAAAAAGTTCTTACAAGCAGCAACTTCAAACACGTGAACTCTAATTTGCCATGAATGGGCAAAGAACAGGCTTGCTTTAATGAGCAGTGCCCCATCTCCAGACACCTCGCCCTATCGTAATGAGTAAAAACAACAAAACCACAGGCGAGGACACAAAATAGTATCCCCCCCTTCAGCAGCTTAGTAGATGCCCCATATTTATTCTTATTAAAAACGGTAGTAGTGTTTTAAGAATGAATTAAAACACCCTACATCAGCCCTGTGTAATGGGGAGTGACTGCAGAGGGGGAAGAGAGAAAGAGCGGCCTGGGTGTTTAGAGCGCAGCGTGGAAAACACAGGATAACAGTTTACATTTTAATTGAAGTGTTCCGTCGCTCGCTGTCAGATCCAGCCCCGCCCCCTGGTCCTGGAACTTTGATAGACAGATCACCCGTCCAATCCTGGTGACAGGTGATCTGTCAATCAAATTTCCCCGGCCAGGGGGCGGGGCTGAATAGGACGTTGAGCGGCGGGAACTCATACAATTAAAATGAAAACCGTTATACTGTGTTCCCCGCGCTGATCACTCGAGCAGCTCTCCTGTTCCTCTCCTCCCTGAGCCCTGATGTCGTCACTCCCACACATGCACGCAGGAGTCACAGTCGTGGCACGGCATGCTGAAGGAACAGACCGGGTATGCTGTTCCTTCAAAGGGCATGCGCCAATGGTGTCACCAACCGCTGCTTAGCAGAACGGTGCACATTTAGGAAATATTCATTTAAACCTACAGGTAAGCGTCATAAACTTACCTGCAGGTAAAAAAAAAGAAATAGGAGTTTAGTACCACTTTAACCACTTGTGGACTGCCCCACGCAGATATATTGCATCAGGGTGCCCTCCTGCGCAAAATCACGTAAAAGGAACATTTTATTTGGGTACAGCGTCACAAGACCAGGCAATTGTCCGTTAAAGCAGTGCAATATGGCAAAAAATGCCCTGGTCATGAAGGGGGTAAAACCTTTCCGGGCTGAAGGGGTTAAAGGGTCACTAAAGGAAAAAAATGTTTTTGCTGAAATGACTGTTTACAGGGTATAGAGACATACAAGTTAACTGATTCCTTTTAAAAATGATTAAAAATAGATAAAAATCATATAATGTGCCTCTAGTTTCACTTTCGTTTTTAAACTGGTTTCATGTTTCTGTGAAGTACAGAAGACACACAGAACAAAAACAAACAAATCCAGGGCAGTGTTTTGTTTTTAAAATGAATCTGATTGGTTCTGAGGAGTTTTAGACACACAGCTTGGACCACAGTGAAAAACTGCCATGAGATTTTTCATAAGGAGCCAGACAAGCAGGAAGTGTGGAGATCAGAGCAGAATTACAGCAACTTCAAAGCAAAAAACGAACAATGAGAACATGAAAACAGCACTGCATTAAGGTAAAGGAAGCTATTTAGCTAAAAAAAAAAAAAACGTTTCCTTTAATGACCCTTTAATGTGCTAGTATAGGCCGAGGATGGAAATGTGTTGCAGATTTAGACAAGGCCAGTAGGTGCCAAAGAGCAATGCGTGGAACTGCATAGGAAAGGACTGATGGTTCAGTTTATTAGATGAGTGCAGTGGCTACGTGGAGCAGAAATGTGTCGATTTATCAATTGACGCAATACCAGATTTATTTTCATCACTGAAAAACATGCAGCTGACAAAAATATTTTTGGAAACAAAATTAACACTGGTTACAAAATCGCATCAACAGTCATTAGTAGATTGTCGCTACTTTTACACTATAATGCTTCACTGATCAAGCTAAAAGACACTGGATGAAAAGCAGAGAAGCCAAGTTGGAGCAAACTTACATCCTGGCCTTGATTCTGTCTCCGAGCGCCAAAAACATAAGCAGACTCCTCTTCCGGGGCGGCCCCCAATCGGTACCCACCTCCAGCGAATGGCTATGGAGGAAAAAAAATAAATCAATCAAGTCATAGTATGACGACCCTCTAAACTTTGTTCTTAGAAAGTAAAGAAAAATAAAATATGATTAGCAGTAAAGCATGCAGAACAGCGGAGGTTACACTTTAATGGTCAGTTATAGACAACCATACAGAACGCCTAACTTTGAACCCTCATCCTTACCGATCGGCTGCTTTCCCCTCCAGGACTTTTAGCAGATCTGTCCACAGCGACGGCTCCATGTTCCTTGGCTCCCTTGAAGAGATCTTCAACAAGCTCGTTAGGGCTCCTCTTCTTGGGGGGCCCCACAATCTGCTGCCCGCTCCTCTCTGAGCCCCCAGCGTAAAACCTGCCAAAATTAAGAACCTCACTTAGACAAGATCATGATATAAAAGTACCCCAGAGAGCTGGAAAGGTCATTACTGTTAAGGAAAAAAAAAAAGTTCCATTTGGGCTTCTCCATTGATAATTCTGCCTCACTTAAAGTGTTACTAAACCCACAACAGTAAAATTAGTCTGTATATGCAGTGTAAAAAGGCTGTCTTCTCTGATCCTCCCCTTCTTCCACAGCCCCCAATCCATCTCCCGATAGAACAGAGCCTTTGGAGTCACTCTGCACATGCTCAGTTTGGCATTTATCGCCAGAGATTTTTCTTTTTTCTTGGGAGGGTGAATGATCGGCACAGGGCCAATCAGCACTGCCCAGATAAAGGGTCAAGGAGTCATGCAGCCTCATAGGACAATCAGAGGAGAATGAACTTTGCTCAAGCTTTAACCAGACACTAATACAGAGGTGTCCAATGTGTTATCAAAGAGGGCCATATTTGGTGAAGTGAACGTGCGTGAGGGCCGACCATTTTGCCTGACATTCTTTGAACCATAAAAATTTGGTGTCAAGTGTGTTCGTTCCAGCAACTAATACACGGCCCAACAAGAATTCTCCTGCCTTTGTGAATGTGTGAGTAAAGAGATGAGCTTGGGTGTATTATTTGGATATACCGTATTTATTGCCATATAACACGCACCTTCACTTTAAGAGCAAAGTTTCAGGATTTATTTCATTTTAAATAAAAGATCTGTGAAGCAAAATAAGGGTCAGTGCCCATCTGTAGCCTCACAGGTGCCCATCTGCAGATCCACCATTGCCAGGAATGTAGCCCCACCATTGCCAGGAATGTAGCCCCACCATTGCCAGGAATGCAGCCACGAGCGCCAAAGATTACCTACAGGAAAATTTCCTGTTTACACATCAGCCTCTATAAAAGAAAGAAAGTCCCGTCTCCAGTCTTCCTATTACAGAGGCCTTCCTTACACAGGAAATTCTCCTGCGTGTCTACGGCACTTGTTCCGCCTCCTCCCTGTCCTCCAAGACATAAACATCTTTGTGGCCCCTGGTGCTGTGAGATTGTCGGGGGCCACAATGGATATACATGTCCAAACAACCAGACGGGCCGTTCAAAACCAGAACATGGGCCGCGATTGGCCCGGACTTTGGACATGCCTACACTAATAGAAGTCAAAAGACTGCTATATACTGCCGAGGAGAAAGTATTTAATTTAGCAGCTTATTTTTACTAAAATAAGTGCATTTCCATGTTCTGTGTGAGACCAGATATAGTAAATACAGTTTAGTAACACTTTAATGTCCTGGAGACATCGGTACAATTTAGGATTCCCCCATCGCTTCCTCTCTGGGTTACAATGCTCACCGGGACAAACAGAAGGAAAATCTCCAACAGCAATAAAAACCTGACATGGTTTTCACCCATCTGCCCACCAACAAAAAAGTTTTGCCCTCAGATTTGATTAAAGTTTGTTGATTGCAAAAAGATCGTATTTATTCATGTCTAGCCATCAGTGCAGCAAAAGCCAGTCATATCTCTACTTTAATAGAAAAATAGTTGAGTTCCAACTATTTGCCAAGCCAAAAAAAAAAAAAAAGAAGGAGTTTAATACTTCTACTGCGGAGACCTGGGTTCGTTCCCCTGCCACCCTTTTCCTGAAACTTGACAGCGTCAATTATTGGTGTAAAGCAAGGATAAGCGAGTGCGATTCACTGGTGTGACACCAGAAACTGATTCAATGCCAGTTCTCGCATTGCACCTGAATCACACACTGGTTCATGCTGACATTCTGCAAACTGCTGGGCGTCAATGTAAAGGTATTGATTCCAGATCAGTTTGCAGGGTGAACGGTGAAACGGTACAGGAATCGGATCGCAAAAGGTTTGAACATGCGACCCAATTCCAGTGCGGACCAAAATGAAGGTCCTGCACCATCTTAGTGCGAATGGTGTGTGTTAGCCCCCGCCAACACACACCAATCTCAGCCATTGGCTTAGAGCAGGGGTGGCAAACACAAGGCCCGCAGGCCGAATCCGGCCCGCCAAGCCTTGTCATGTGGCCCGCCAGCCTCCACCGATTGTTCAAGGCCCGCGGGCCAGTGCCACCCGCTCTGTGGCCTGTTGATGATCAGGCCGCACAGCGGGAGGTAAGCGGCGCCCGCGGGTTGCACAGGTTTAACACAGGTCGCGGCCGCCGCTCACCTACTGCTACACGGCCGTGCCTGTGTCATCTCCGGGCTACGTTAGCGGCTGATTGGCTGAGCTGTGTGTCTCTCTCACACACAGCTCAGCCTCTGACAGTTCGGCTGCTCAAACACTTCTCCTCCTCTTCCTGCCTCTCTACACTGTCTGGCCCGCCAACACCCCATGTGACAATTTCCCGGGAAAAGGAAGGAAGATTGAACATATTTAAAAGCTGCATGCAGCCCGCCCCTGACCCTCCATCCTGGGATGAGTAAGCTCACCTTCTGCAACCTCCCAGTGTATAGTTCAAACGGGTTTAAGGGGTGCTCTGTGGACTCTGATGCAAGAGGGGGGCTTTGGTGGGCAGAGCCCCCCTTACATCAGAGTTCCCTCTTTACATCCGAGTCCACAGCATTACAAGGGGGTCTGTGCGGACTCTGATGCAATGGTGCTCTGTGCGGACTCTGATGCAATGGTGCTCTGTGCGGACTCTGATGCAATGGTGCTCTGTGCGGACTCTGATGCAATGGTGCTCTGTGCGGACTCTGATGCAATGGTGCTCTGTGCGGACTCTGATGCAATGGTGCTCTGTGCGGACTCTGATGCAATGGTGCTCTGTGTGCGGACTCTGATGCAATGGTTGCTCTGTGCGGACTCTGATGCAATGGTGCTCTGTGCGGACTCTGATGCAATGGTGCTCTGTGCGGACTCTGATGCAATGGTGCTCTGTGCGGACTCTGATGCAATGGTGCTCTGTGCGGACTCTGATGCAATGGTGCTCTGTGCGGACTCTGATGCAATGGTGCTCTGTGCGGACTCTGATGCAATGGTGCTCTGTGCGGACTCTGCAGTGTGTACGTAGCGCACCCCTGAATCCCTGCACTGTGTAAATAGCGCACCCCTGAATCCCTGCACTCTGTACGTAGCATAATCCTGACGTAAACCTGAGCTCTGCATTTTGTATGTAGTGCGACCCATATACAACTGGCCCTTTGAGGGCAACCACACTGCTGATGCGGCCCTGGACGAAATTGAGTTTGCCACCCCTGGCTTAGAGCGATGATCGTGAATCAATTGGCCCGCTGGTTTTCCAGCATGCTCATCCAAAATTTCTGCATTTTTTTTTTGAACGGGCATTGTCTGACATTCAGGCTGTGTGTACCCAGCTTTAGATCCAAAGTCGGCAAAGGCAGTTTGTTCGTTTGTATCCCGACTGGCACACCAACTGCCTTTATAGTCTTTGACCCTGGTATTGTCTACAGCTAATCAGCTTTTCTGTACAGGGTGTGTAGGAGAAGAATGGGCCTTTGTGCTTGTGTGGAGGGTTCTGTTTAGGGTTGTCCAGATACTAGTATCGGTATCGGTATCGGGACCGATACCAAGTATTTGCGGGAGTACTTGTACTCGCACAAATGCTCCCGATACCTAAATAGAATACTTTTTTTGTATTTATCAACATGTTCTGTGAAAATTCTTTGAGTTTTTTACTACTGCCTGACAAGAAAATAAAATTTTTTTATTCATTTTTACTCTTTTATAATGTCTTGAGTGAGAGTTCTTCATAATTCTA
Organism: Rana kukunoris; assembly: GCA_029574335.1. Classification (NCBI taxonomy): domain Eukaryota; kingdom Metazoa; phylum Chordata; class Amphibia; order Anura; family Ranidae; genus Rana; species Rana kukunoris. The sequence goes on from CM056060.1 coordinate 10,427,464, forward strand.
AAGAAAATATCCTTAGTCTGTATTGTGGTTTTAAAACTGTCACATGACATTTAAAAAAAGTATCGGTATTCGGTATCGGCGAGTACATGAAAAAAAGTATCGGTACTTGTACTCGGTCCTAAAAAAGTGGTATCGGGACAACCCTAGTTCTGTTACATGCTGAATCGTAATTTGTAGGACAAAAGCAGAGAGTACAATTCTGGTATACAGGTAGACAAGACTAGCAAAAAATGCATGGTCATTGCTGATCTCTCCCAGGTGAATTGGCCATGCAGTCATCTGCCTCCTCGTTATGTTCCCCTTTTTGCATTCAACTTCGGGCCATAAAGCCTGGTACACACCTTTTTCCTTTCTTTCGGGTTCAGCACAGTGAGCTGAAAGAACCCCCCCCCCCCCCCCAAAAAAAAAACACCCCACGAGGAGGTCGAAAGGAGCTCATTGTAGTAGCCCAACCGACCCCCCCTGAACACACCAGTCAGCACTTGCAGCCATTGCGTACGAGTGCTGATCGGATGCAGTTTTTCCAGCATGCCCATTGGACAGAAACCGGACAGGCTGAATGTTTGTTGAACCAGCAGCTGCACCATGCTTAAAGGGGTTGTAAACCCTCCTGTTTTTTCACCTTAATGCATTAAGGTGAAAAAAACTTCTGGCAGTGACTGGCCCTCTAGACCCCCCGTTTTACTTACCTGAGCCCCAGGTATTTACCTCTTCTGAGAGGCGCTCTCCCTCTTTACTCAGGGTCCTGGCTCTTGATTGGGTGGATGGCAGCACAGCCATTGGCTACCGTCTATAAAATCCAATGAAGCTGGGACCGGCATTTGTGTCTGGACACACAATGCTAGACTCTGGATCGGCCGCCACAAGGTAACCGCCCTGAGAGATCTTATCCCTAGGGGGTTATTTGATGCGAGGAGGCGCCACGAGAGCCTCCGGGGGACCCCAGAAGAGGACGATCCAGGCCACTTTGTGCAAAACGAGCTGCACAGAGAAAGCAAGAGTGTGTCTGTGTGTGTGTGTGTGTATACACACACAAAAGAAGAAAAACCAAAGAGCCCGATGTATAAGCAACGTAGTATGTAAAATTGCAGTATATTTGACTTTTCAATAACTTGAACTTAAATTTGTCTGCCATTAGTTCAAGAAAAGCTCAAGAAAAATGCATCCCTTTAAATTATATTTATGTCTGTTTGGTGCATTTCTGGCCAAAAAAACACACAAAAATAGTACCACCATTGCTGCAGCCTATTAGAAACACAATACTTCTGGAAGTGTCAGATGCCTGTGTCCCCTAAACTATTCCACCACAGCACTCAGCAGAGATGTAAATTAGTGGTTCTCAGCCATGTCCACAAGTACCCCAAACAGGCCAAGTTTGCAGGTTTTCCTTTATCTTGCACAGGTGCTTTAAAACACTCAATGGCTTGGACAGCTACTTGATCTAAGAGGGGTGAGGGATATAGAAGATGAGAGCGACGATAGCAGATAGAATATAAAATATTATCTGAAGTATTTAGCAGCAAAATTATGCAAGTTTAAAAACTTTATTTGGAAAGCAGCTGTGCAAGTTCTGTTTTTTAAATGTGGGCCAAAAGGGAAGCAGCAAGAGGGCCAGGAACAGCTTGTAAAACACTAGTTTGACATAACTGATTTAACACAATTTAGGATTATCAATAATAGCAGAGAGGTCCTTAGTCAACAGACAGACAGTCTAGAGCAGCTTTTTCGCAACCATTTTACCTTAGGAAACCCTTTAAAAAACAAACACATTCTCATACTCTGGGGCACTGAATGTTCTTTATCACGATGTACTAATGTTTTCCATTGTACTGATGAATATTGTACCATGTACATAGAATCCCTTTGCTGGGATCTTCTTCCGTATCTTATGTTTGATGTAACCATCACACTGTTGCACCAATTTTTTGAATTTACTTTTCTACCAAAAAAAAAAACTTGTAAAAGAAAACAGTCTCAGATGTTGGGGAAACCCTGTTAAACCAATTTTGGCAATTTTTTTTAAATCCCTTACATTAGTGGTCAGTGGGAAGGAAACACCTTAACAGTGGTTGTCAAAATTCCACCCTCAAAGAGAGCTAAAGAGACCATGGGTGGCAAGCCGCTGACTCAACCAGGAGGTATTGGGACTATAAAAATGGGAAATCAGCCAGCCACCGCTCAATGAACCCCTAGCAACCTCTGGGGGAATCCTAGGGCTCCACAGAACCCAGCTTGTGAATAGCTGATCTAGAGCAGTGGTCATCAACTCCCGTCCTCAGGGCCCACTAACAGGGCAGGTTTGCAAGATAACTGAAATACATGACAGGTCATATTTGCTGCTCAGCAATTGCAGTATTCTAGTCTGCATCTCCCCCAAGGTAATACATAAAACCTGGCCTGTTAGTGGGCCCTGAGGACAGGGTTGATGACCACTGCTCTAGAGGATAAGGGGAGGTAACAACTAGGTGAAGCACCCTAAAACGATATCAGTGTTCTGAAAATAAAAAAATACAAACAAAACCTTTTGTAACACAAAAAAGATTTCATGCCAAATTAAAACAAAACTGCAATTTAGAATTACCATCTCGACTATTGTATCCAACATGAAATCTCACCTTTGACCTTCTTCCTCCTCCTCTTCTTCCTCCTGTGCATGCACCAGGTCTCTAAAAGACGTCACTCTGTGGTCGCTGAAGGTAAAACAATGTCAAGTTGTTAGCCTATGACAATTTTTTTTTTTTTTTAAGCAAAAACAAAAAGTATAGAAGACACTAATCTGACCTTTGTTTGAAACCTCTTTTTTTTGCTGTGCCCCAATAAAGCATTTTCCTTCACTTCATGTTCTGACGGCATAACAGGAAGTGACAGAATACTTTTACACCATTGTCACTTGATTTGCCTCAACTTGCCCGCCAGTGCCTACCAGGCACTTTCCTCCCCTTTCTGCTCATACCAATATTCAGTGCTGTCACACTTTGAATGACAATTGCACGGTCATGCAAGACTGTACCCATATTAATTTTATCATGGTTTAATAATTTTTCTTAATTTCTGGGGGGTTTTTTGCACCGATGCTCCTACACCAATGAGGAGGCAACGATGATCAGTGCAAATATGCCAGTCAGAATTGCTGGTAACCAGCTCCTCTTTCTTACACTGAGTGTATGTGAGGAAAGTACTGCTGAAAATTGAAAAGCCTGTTTTCAATGTGATTGGACACATGGTAAAGGGCTACTGCGATTGGTCCTTTACCTCGATCTGTGATCAGCCATGTCCGAAGATCACTGCAGATGCACGCTGCAGGAGTCACCCAGGAAGCACAATCACGGGAGAATGTCAATAGATGCCCCCCCCTCAGGCAATGTCTGACCATGCAGTAGCCATCATCAGGTAATGTCTGACTATGCAGTAGCCATCATTCAGCTATAGTGCAGTCGTGAAGAGGTTAAAGAGATTGCCCTGGTGACCACAAATATGGGGCTGAAAGTGAGGAACACGTGGAGAAAGAAAATCTTTTAATAGGGACACTTGTAACAATGAGAGGGAATTTTCCTCATATTGGAGG
>CM056060.1:10436028-10471028 GCA_029574335.1 Rana kukunoris
ACCCACTCTGGCTAGAGTGGCGACAAACTGTATCTACTACTACTGAGAGCAGGACTGCTCTATCCATATCCAGGCCTGATACCGCAAAGTTCTTTATTGCATCATCAACCTTTCCTATCCTACCTTCTGTTGATGTTGGCCCTGTTGGGCCTTGGAATAAAGCATTTGGAAAACCCATTGGTGACTGGACATTCGCTCACTGCTACTACTCACTGCTACTACCCCTAGACACACTACAAGGTAACTTAATACGCCGATCCCAAAAACAACCAGCGGCTTCTTCGGGGGTGAGCGCTACATAGGTGTCCCTCATTTTCATCTCAATACGTTGGGAGGTATGTATAATGAATATGTCCTTCTGGGGTGGTGGTATCTGACACTTTTTTGGTGTGTAGAATAACATGTCCCCTCCTGGAGGCAGTGGTTCCTCCCAGCAGACACTAGGTTACTATAAGACACTGCCCATGGTGGAAGGAACCACTGCCTCCAGGAGGGGGGCACATTATTCTACACACCTAAAAAGTGTCAGATACCACCCCTCCCCAGAAGGACATATTCATTATACATACCTCCCAACATTTTGAGATGAAAATGAGGGACACCTATTAGCAAAATTAGTTAAGCCCTCAAGTCCTTTTTTTTCTAACTACTACTTTTCTTTTATATTGGCTATTAAAATTTACAAATGCAGCAATTAAGAAATCAGATGAAAGGTTTAGCTTAGGGGAAACACATAGAAAGTGCATTTTATATACAACTACAGTATTCTCTTGTATTGTGTCTGCTCTCTGACCATCTCCTGTAGTATGTCTGCAGTCTCTGACCATCTCCTGTATGATGTCTGTAATCTCTGACCATCTCCTCTAGTATGTCTGCAGTCTCTGACCATCTCCTGTATGATGTCTGCAATCTCTGACCATCTCCTCTAGTATGTCTGCAATCTCTGACCATCTCCTCTAGTATGTCTGCAGTCTCTGACCATCTCCTGTATGATGTCTGCAATCTCTGACCATCTCCTCTAGTATGTGGAAAAAATGTGTATAATTTGCGCCACAGGAAAAACAATATTAGTTCTCCCAACAAGAGGGTAGAATTAATTGTAATTAAACCTAAATAAATTAAATATACCAGTTTGAAAAGCTGCCACCTAAAAAATTTTCAGAGTGTGAAAATACAAATAGAATCGGAAGTAAAGGGGCGCTAATAACACAAAATCAATGCAAATTATGTGTATATATATATACATTAAAATGTGCAATCTCTTAGAAAAACATATATTATTAGTGAAAAGTCCATACAGTGAAACCAAAAAATTATTATTAAATAATGAATTAAGTCCAAATAGTGCTAAAAAATATAAGCACCCAATAGTGATTCTCGGTTCAAACAAAGACGTAAATATTGCAGTTCTGGAACCTCCACCATATGTTTGCACCCGGTGAGATCAATAGAAATGGCTCCTTACCAATATTAGTAGACTCTTTTAATTAAAAAAGAAGTCATAAATCGCTTGTGTCAATGGGATGACTCAGAGTGATCCAGATAGGCACGTTCAGATGATCCAGCATTCATATAAATAGGAACAGAAGAGCAATCATAGTGAAGTACTGTTTATTAAAACAAAATTAAAAAGTAACATGCCAAATGGCTGCTTACTCAGGTTGTGCCCTGATCCCGGCACTGAGGCTTTATGGCGTTATTCGATATCCAATCGAACTCAGATATGGTACGATAATCCGTCGCGCTGGTCGTCTCACTGGCCGGCGTACGTTCCACCGTCGAAGTAACGTGGATCCGGGTGCAAACATATGGTGGAGGTTCCAGAACTGCAATATTTACGTCTTTGTTTGAACCGAGAATCACTATTGGGTGCTTATATTTTTTAGCACTATTTGGACTTAATTCATTATTTAATAATAATTTTTTGGTTTCACTGTATGGACTTTTCACTAATAATATATGTTTTTCTAAGAGATTGCACATTTTAATGTATATATATATACACATAATTTGCATTGATTTTGTGTTATTAGCACCCCTTTACTTCCGATTCTATCTCCTCTAGTATGTCTGCAGTCTCTGACCATCTCCTCTAGTATGTCTGCAGTCTCTGACCATCTCCTGTACTATGTCTGCAGTCTCTGACCATCTCCTGTATGATGTCTGCAATCTCTGACCATCTCCTGTAGTATGTCTCCAGTCTCTGACCATCTCCTGTATGATGTCTGCAATCTCTGACCATCTCCTCTAGTATGTCTGCAGTCTCTGACCATCTCCTCTAGTATGTCTGCAGTCTCTGACCATCTCCTGTATGATGTCTGCAATCTCGGACCATCTCCTCTAGTATGTCTGCAATCTCTGACTATCTCCTCTAGTATGTCTGCAATCTCTGACCATCTCCTCTAGTATGTCTGCAATCTCTGACCATCTCCTGTAGACTGTCTGGTGAGCATGTCTTAATAGGATCCAAATAAAAATTTGTTCCAGTCCCTCCAAACTGTTTCACAAATACATATCTGATGTGATTGTCGTTGTATTATTGCAATTACGACAGAGAAAATTAAGTTCAGTAAAACCTTGGTTTGCGCTCAGGAACATGCTTGTGATCCAAAGCACTTGTATATCAAAGCATTTTTTTTTTTTAAAGACTATTAAAGAGAAGAGAGGCGCCTCTAAGTGTAGCAATAAGTTGCTAAATGTTGTACCTTCATTAAATGTAACCATATTGCTACACTTAGAGGCTCCTCTCTTCTTTTTATACACAGTTGTGACATGGCGCTACTCTTATATCAAGACATCGCTTGTATATCAAGGCAAAATGTATTAAAACTTTTTGCTCGTCTTGCAAAACGCTCTCAAACCAAGGTTTTACTGTACTGTCTGTCCGTGAGCAAAATCGAAAAGTAGACTGCCATGTACACTGGTTGAAGCAAATCGCTGTACAGATCTGATAGAAAAGTGACTTTTTAAATTTGAATGATAATAAAAAAAATAATAATAAGAAAAGTGACTTTTTTTGGCCACAGGGTGTCACTGTTACAATTCAGATATTTCATGTGCAGTACATCTTTTTTTTTTTTTTTTAATACTTTTAACAGATTTTTATTCGCCAAATGTATATACAAAACAGCAAGTACAATATGTAAAGCATCATCCAGAAATAAACATTATCAAGTACACACATAAGTATTTTATCTCTATGGCATTATTCAACATACATTCAGCTCCTTTTTTTTAATTTTTATTCCACTTATAACAACAATCCAACCACGTATATATTTTTTATTAAAGGGCCCAGAGGTCCACAGGGGACCGGATGGCAACCCCAATTAAAAAAAAAAAAAGTTTATATATATATATATATATATATATATGTTTATATATTTTTATATATTTTTTTAATTTCTTTTTATATATATATTTTTTTTTAAAATAGAGGCACAAGCATCCTATCCTACTACAACCTGATGGGGGTAACCACCCCCCGAAACCTTGTGTGCTGCGTGCTGTTCTCTATCCAATACCCCACTCTCTTGTCTATCTCCCACTCTATACATTAGGCCACGTACACACGATCAGACCGGTCCGATGAGACTGGTCCGACGGACCGTTTTGATCGGACCACGCCCCCACACATTAGTAATCACTCCATAGGAAACATTTAACCCCTTCAGCACTCCCTACAGGTTAATCCCTTCACTGCCAGTGCTATTTTCACAGTAATCAGTGCATTTTTTTTACCACTGGTCACTGTAAAAATTACAATGGCCCCAAAATAGTCAAAAGTGCCCGATGTGTCCGCCATAATGTCACTGTCACGATAAAAATCGCTGATCACCGCCATTACTAGTAAAAAAGAAAAAAATATATTACTAAAAAAATGGCATAAAACTATCCCCTATTTTGTAGACGCTATAACTTTTGCGCAAACCAATCAATAAACCAAGAGGTGATACCACCAATTTGGTGGTATTTAATTATCTCTGCGGTTTTATTTTTTTCGCTATAAACAAAAACAGAGCGACAATTTTGAAAATATAATAAATATCCCCGAAAATTATATTAAAAAAATGTTTTTTTTTCCCTCAGTTTAGGCCGATACGTATTCTTCTACATATTTTTGGTTAAAAAAAAATTGCAATTGAATGGTTTGCGCAAAAGTTATAGTGTCTACAAAATAGGGGATAGTTTTATAGATTTTTTTTTTTTTACTAGTAATGGCGGCGATTAGCAATTTTTATCATGACTGCGACATTATGGCGGACACTTTTAACACATTTTGGGACCATTGTAATTTTTACAGCGAACAGTGCTCTAAAAATGCACTGATTACTGTGAAAATTAAATCGCAGTAAAGTGGTTAACCACTAGGGGGCGCTACGGGTTTATGTGTGTCCTAAGGGAGTGATTCTTACTGTACGGGGCGTGGCTGTAGGTGTGACGTCGCTGATTGTCATTCCCTATATCAGGGAACAGACGATCAGTGTCACTGCCACAGAGAAGAACAGGGAAGGTGTGTTTACACTCACTTCTCTCCGTCCTTCAGCTCCTGGGACCGATCGCGGGACACCAGCAGCGATCTGGTCCCGTGGGCGCAGTTACGGAGTTACGGAGCTTAGGACCGGTTAGCGCGTGCGACCCACGGCTGGGCTCTTCAAGGCAACCTACAGGTACGTGCCTGTGCCCAGCCCTGCCATTCTGCCGACGTAAATGTGCAAGAGACGGTCCTTAAGTGGATTTAAGCGACGCAGTGCCGTATCGCCTGGTCATTAAGGGGGCAAATCCTTCCGGTCCTTAACTAGTTAAGCTATAAAAGGGGTTCCTTATTTACTCAAATAATAATGTGATACGCAGATTATCGGGGAGCTGATTTGGCGTAATGCTTTTTGCACTAATACACGTTCTTCTCTCCCATCGGAGAAAGTTAAGCTGTTTACCAATGCAGTGGAAAGCAGATGGCCTTGTGTCTCTTCCCATTACCACTCTTGTTATTTATATTGCTCGTCTGTACCATTATTCATTATATTCTCACCAAGGCTTGAAGAAGTATGTGGATCTTTTTTTTATTATTATTATTGTTCCCATGGAAACATAGAACAAACAGCCAACCTAAGGCATGCAACATACACAGGTATACAACGTCTTTAACCTTGTTTGTGAATGGGCGCAATCTAAATGGCGGAAATGGATAATACGCGAAGGGTTGAATGCGGCATGAGGATTGTGGGGGTGGCAGAGTCATTTAGACAGGAAGTATGAAGCATTGCTCGGAAAGTAGGACCCCTCTTGACTTCCTGAAATACCAAGGGGGGGGGGTGCTTTTATATATCTATATATATATATATAGATATATATATACAGTGGTGGGTAAAATGATTATTTGATCCCCTCCAGATTTTGCACGTTTTCCCACTTACAAAGAAATGAAGGGTCTATCGTCTTTTATCATAGGTGTATTTGAAATTATAGAGACCAAAAATCAACTAAAAATACAGAAAAAAAACACAAATGATACAAATGTTATAAATTGAGTTGAAGTTCAATATTTGATCCCCAAGCAATACATAACTTAGTAGTTGGTGGAGAAACCCTTGTTGGGAGGCACAGAGGTCAGACGTTTCTTGTAGGTGGTGATCAGGTCTCCACACATCTCAGGAGGGATTTTGATCCTCTCTTCTTTACAGATCTTCTCTAAATCCTTAAAGCGGTTGTATACCCGCAGCATTTTTTTTAATTTTTTTTACACACCTGAAAGGCAAAAGCAGAGGCGGACTGACAACTCATGGGGCCCCCGGGCAATAGAACATTATGGGGCCCCAAGGCTTACAGATGGCCACCATGCCATTTTTATCTAAACAAACTACAAAAGACCGACATTTTATTTTTTTTCGTTTTTCTTTCTTTCTGTTATAAAATGTTGTTTTCTCCTTCACTGATAAGGTGGCACTGATGAGGAGGCACTAATATGTAGAATTAATGGGCGCTGATCGGTGGCACTGATATGCAGCACTGATGGAAACTGACAGGCGGCACTGATGGGCACTAATAGGCAACACTAATGATGAGGTATTGACTGCCATCTGTCATGTGCACTGACAGGCGTTATTGAGGGGCACTTATTGGCACTTTAGTGGGCACTGACTGGCAGCTTATCTACAATAAGTGCATTCTAAGGTGAAAATAAATAAATAAAAAGCATTCTGATTCAAAAAGTATGATGATACAAAAAACAAGAAAGAAAAAATGGATTCTAATGCAAAAGAATTTTGATGGGGAAAAATGCATTTTGATGCAAAAAATATGTTGATGCAAAAAAAAAATATTCTCATGCACAAAAAGTATTTTGTTGGAAAAAATGCCATTCTAAGGTAAAAAAAAAAAACAAAAACAAAAAAAATGTATGTAAAAAAAAGTATTTTGATGAAAAAAAAGCAAAGTATGTTGATGCAAATAAAATTATTTTGACGAAAAAAAAAAAAAAGCATTCTGATGCAAAGAAGAAAAAAAAAATCTTGGCCGTTCATTGTCTTAAATTTACATCAAGCTAAAAAATAAAAATAAAAAAGCTTTTGAAAACAAGAAATGCAATCAATTCCAGTAAGGAGGAGCTCGACCCGCCAGCAGCAACCCGCCAGGAAACAACAGCAAGACAGGCAAGCTTGAGTTACGAGGCTCTGTAATTATGCATGCAGCAGTTTTTGTTGAGAGCCAAGAGGTTATGCAACGTTTATTAAAGTTGAAGTAATTTACGACAGTAACTAATCAATATCCTAGATCAGCAGAATACTGAGGAATATCATTAGAAGCTCACCGGCAACTTGAATTGGCACAACGCAAAGTTCAGTAATGCGGCTGCAGAGAGTCTTTAATTCCCTAATAAACACAAAGCTCTGTTACTGGCTGTTATCCTTCTGGCTGTTATCATTGTAAATACACTTTTGTAATATGCTTGTATTATAATCATTATACAGTAGGGTGACCAGACATCCCCAGTTTCTGGGGACAGTCCCTGGATTGAGGACACTGTCCCCGGACCAAGTCTGTCCCCGGTTTTGTCCCCGGATTTCATTTGAACAGGGGTTGGGGCAATTTCAAAGACAGTCAGTGCAGAATTAAAAAAAAAATATTCTGAATCACACTCTCCCACTCCACCATTCATACTAGCTTGGGTGGGTGTATTTTTTTTCCATTATCTGTGCCCCTTTCTGATGATAATGTGCGGGTTCAGGTGCATGTCCATTCAACTCCGCTCGCATGTTCTTCGGACTTTGCTCAAGTCCCGGCCAGCCGCCTGCAGGCTTATCTCCTTGCCTTCCCTGGCAGAGTGATCTTCCTCCACTCCCCACCCAGTAGTAGCCGGAGGCCCGGAGAGTAATGCCGCATACACACGGTCGTTTTTTGTGATGAAAAATAACGTTTTAAAAAGCGTCATTTAAAATGATCGTGTGTGGGCAAAACGTTGTTTTATGTCTTCAAAAAGGTAGGGGAATAATTCCTAATTGATTCTTGTGGTTGTTGAGCCAGCTTGGTGAAGGCTTGTGCCATTTCTTCCTGAGGATTTGGGATGTATGAGGCAAAACAAGCAGACTTCCATCAGCCAAGTTTCTTGATTAGGTGGTCTGGTACTCCCTGTTGGGAGGCAACTCAGGCTGCTCTAATTCAGAAGGAATGTCCAGAGAACTGACTGGAGTTTGAAGCCCAAGTTGCTTAGGAGGATTCTGACATGCTTGACAAATTGGCTTCCACTCAGGGGGCTGGTTAGAAAGGGTAGCAATGAGCTACCATCAGATTGGCTAAGTAGATGGGGCAGTAGTCAGTTGAGCACCGTCACTGGGCGTCAGGCCTTGTTAATCTGAAACAGGTTGATGTCAACTCCGGGGGGGGCGGTTTGTTGCGTCCGCAGACTGTGAGAGTGTAGTGGTTCGAAAGCGAGTCAGGTGGCGTCAGAGCAGTGTCTGACTGCCGGAGCCGCTGACTGTAGATTCACTAGGTCGTAGGGAACCGTAGAAGGCCTGGTAGATGTTTGGATGACTAGGCTGGGCAAAGCCCCAAACGGAGAACAAGTAAGGATTTCAGACATGTCCCTAAAGAGGGCACTCTTGAAAGGTAGGCGCTTGCCACTGACTATGGGTTGGTGCTTCTGTATGCCCTGTAGGAGGGACTTGACTGCATGGGCTCAAGAATACTGACGGTTTACTGGGGTCCTGCAAGGACAGGAAATTCTGGACACTATCTAGGTATAGTGTGATAGTATTGTGAGAAAGGGCCAGCTGCGTGTGGAAATACGATATGAAGGCTAGGACATGTCTAACGTTGCCTATTGCTGCTCTGGGGCAAGGGGACAAAATTTGCGGTTAGTGTTCCAAGTATAGGCCTTCAGTGTGTTGCATGCCAAGGAGTGGTTTATAAGCTGGGTTGCTTTGGCGAGATGCGACTTCAGTCCGTCGGCAACGACCACGGTGGGACAGGAATAGTTGTTGGGTCGGTTCCAGGCTCTTGCTGGAAAAACAAAGTAAGGTTGGAATGGGACAGCGCATCAGCTACGATTTTGCATTTGCCTGGAATATGTCAACAGAAAACATTAAACTGGTGACGGAGTGACAGCTATGCGAGCCTGCGCAGGGAGGACATGATGGGGAGTGACTTTAATCTACCTTTATTGATGATGTCGGCTGTGGCCCGATTGTCCGTGGTCAAAAACACTGTCTGTCCTGTTCAAGTGTGGCCCCAGACCTGGGCAGCTGCCACAATGGGGAACAGTTTGAAAGAGTGATTAAGACTGGGCGAAGCAGAAATTACAAGAATTTCTGGGGCCAAGTTTCGGCGAACAAGTGGCGGACAAAAAATGGTTGCAAAGCCAGTGGAGGCTGCAGCATCAGTGACCACCTGTGGTAGCTCGGCTGCCACTGCCGGGATGAACATCTAAATGCTGTTCCGGCAGGTGAGGAACTTGTCCCACATACAGTAGCTAAGTCTGCTACTGCTGCTTGGACTAGTTAAAGATATTGGTCTGGATCTTGCACTCTTTTGACTGAAATGCCATTTTAGTTTTAGTCGTATTTTAGTCATCTCAATTATTTTAGTTTTAGTCGTATTTTAGTAGACTAAAATAGTATTCATTTAGTTGACTAAAATGTTGTAGTTGTTTTAGTCGACGAAATTAACAATTGCCAGTCTAGTAGCGTGGAGGATCAGGTAAGTGTAGCGCCCTGCTACTTTTATAGCTGGCGTTGTCTTAAATTTAGAGGGTGGTCAGAGATTTAGTTGCCTCTGACCGTGTTATTTTTGCCAAATTTGGGCCTCTGTTCCAGCCATGGATGTGCTGTAAGTGACCACTATTGTTGCCTGGGGTGCCTGTACCACCCCAGGCCAAGGGTGGCAGCAGTAAAGTCAAGGTGCATTGGGTGTTTTTCCCCAGCAGCCAATCAGTGGGGGTTGGTCGCCTCGCTGTGTATGCTGGGGAGAGTACTTAAGGGACAGATGTCATTAGTTCTGGGTCGACGTCGTTGTGAGGCTGTGCCTGGCTGTCGTCCCACCACCCCCCGTGTGTGGCCATCATGGCCGGGGGTGCATGTTCAAGTGTTCCTGGCTCCGGGACCAGGTTGGTCTGGGGTTCTAATCTACCATGTAGGCCGGTAGTCAGACTGGGTCTACAGTTGCAGAGTGGTCCTGTGCTGTCCATCGTGAGGGAGGAAGCCACCCGATGAAGAACCTGTCTGGGGGAGTACCGAGCACAAGGCTGGTATCTCAGGAGAGGCCAAGAACTTCATCAAATGACGCACCTTTACTGAAGGGCTGAATGATGGTTACCTGTCAGTTTTGAATTATCAAAGTTTATTCAAGAGAAATCCTGTGTTTTTTAAGGATTCTGGATCGAATACACCTCTATCTTTGAGAAGGTCTGTAGCAGAGACTTTGCTAAAGTACTGCTAGGCTGGTGAGAAAGGCCTATCCAGGTGCGCAATACTCACTCTGGCTAGAGTGGTGACGAAAGTTTATTGCTGGAAGCAGGAGTGTTTCCGAACAAAGTTATACATCTGAACCTACTTCCTACTACCCCTTCTACCTCTTCAACTATTATTACTTCTACTATTTTACCCCGTTGGGTAATAAAGCACAGAAAAAAGCATGTAAAATGTGCAGTTCTTCTCATCTCTCATCGTGTACCCTAGACGGCGGAAGAATAGAGGTAACATGCCACCCAAAACTAACCAGCAGCTCCTTCAGGGGTAGTGCTACATAAGTAATTACCTTTAAACAGGTCCCCTAGACCTACACAATCAGTTACCCTTGGAATGTAGGTACAGCCCCACTGCAAGGGATCATTTTTACGTTTCTCAGATTTGGTGGAGTGGTGGAGCTCCTGCCCATTGAAATTAATGGGCACCACGGCTATACCGCTGGCAAAGCGCTGCTGGTGTTAACCCGTGAAATTGACGATAAAGTGCAGCGAAAAATAGGGACGCTTTACCACCGACACACTCAACGCCCCAGTGTGAAAGGGGCCTAAAGTAGGGTAACCAGACATCCCCTGTTTCTGGGGACAGTCCCTGGATTGAGGACACTGTCCCCGGACCAAGTTTTGTCCCCGGATTGGATTTAAACAAGGGATGGGGCAATTTCAAGGACAGTCAGTGCATAATTAAAAAACATATTTGAATTACACCCCCCTGCTCCTACTAGCTAAGGGGTGTATTTTTTCCCCATTATCTGTGCCCCTATCTGATGATTATGTGCTGGTCGGAGCGGAGGGAATATTTCTTCAGTTTCGGGTGCATGCCCATTTATCTCTGCTCACAAGTCCCAGCCAGCCGCCTGCCTGCTTATAACATTGCCTTCCCTGGGGGAGTGATCTTCCTCTGCTCCCCACCCAGTAGTAGCCAGAGCCCGGAGAGTAAGACTTGACAGGCTGTGAAGCGGGCGGCGGTGGCCAGAGAGTCGCTGATTGCCGCCAATACTAGTAAAAAAAAAAAAAATATGTCCCCGGATTTCATTTTAAAAATCTGGTCACCTTAGCCTAAAGGTAAACTACAGTAATTATCTGTAAGCAGGGTGACAGTGTTGACTGCATTGCATTATCAGTTCAGTAAATACATTTACCAGCTGCATGTAATTGTAGGTGTGAAAACCCTTTGGACCTAACCGAGTCTAGAAAACCCACCTTTCTAGATAAGACGCCACAAACTCCACACACAGAAAATGACTGAACACAAAATGTATTTATTAAGAGCAATAAAGTCATCTATTTCTTCACATAGTTACAAGGACTTGCCGGACTTGAGATATATTGTCTAGGGTGATTCACAGAATGCAGAGGAGGCTTGCTGCTTACAAAAAAACGGTAATGACAGCGTTGGTTCGTTAACTGTACGAAGGAAAGAAGAAATAAAACAGAAAAGATGGTGTCTTGTTGTAGCGGTATATGGAGAGAGAGAGAGAGAGAAAAAAAACAGCTGTACATTTTTATTCATCGGGAATCAAAGGAGGGTGTGAAGTGCAGGAGAGGAGGGCTGGGTGGGAGGTGGTGGAAAAAGTAGTCAAGAGTATAATGAAACAGACCTGTCCTGTCTTTAAACACCTTCTACTACTTCCTGATAAGTGGACCCTTAAAACAGGCGCAAGTCAACTGTCTCCAGACTGTAACTGTCATAACGGATTTATTTTGGTTTTATGACTGCCTTATCTACCTGTCTGTGGCATTAGTAAATCACAAAAACATTTGCGGTCAATAGAGAGCTTGCATCTGTTTTATTATGCAACTTAAATCTGTAAATGGGGAGAAGAAACGCAAGAGTTTTCTGAACCACTTCCCGACCACCCGCCGCAGTTTTACGGCAGGTTGGCTCTCCTACTCGAATTGCCGCCATTGTACGTTGGGCGAGTACACATCGATTTGTGGGCACGCACATGCGTGCCCATTGGCTAGCAGGGGAGCAAATTGTCGATTGTCCGCCTGCCACCCACGATCGCTCCACAGAGAGGCAGAACGGTGATCTGCCAGTGTAAACAAGCAGATCCCTGTTCTGTCAGGGGAGTAGAGTGAGATGGTCTGTTCCTAGTGACTAGGAACAGCGATCTTTCTCTACTCCCTGTCAGTCCACTCCCCCCACAGTTAAAAAGCACCTCCTAGGAAACATTTAATTTTTTGATCGCCGCTGGTGTTAACCCTCTCCGTGCCAGTGACATTTATACAGTAATCAGTACATTTTTATAGCACTAATCCCTGTATAAATGTCACTAGTCCCAAAAAAGTGTCAAAATGTCCCATCTGTCTGCTACAATGTCGAAGTCCCGCTAAAAATCGTAGATCATCATTACTAGTAAAAAAATAATAATAATAATAATAAAAATGCCATAAATCTATCCCGTTTTGTAGACGCAAAAACTTTTGCGCAAACCAATCAATATACGCGTATTGCATTTTTTTTACCAAAAATATGTAGAATACATATTGGCTTAAACTGAGTAAGAAATTCTTATTTTTTATTTATTTTTGGGGATATTTATTATAGCAAAAAGTAAAAAGGTTTTCGCATTTTTTGTTTATAGAGCAAAGAAATAAAAATCGCAGAGGTGATCAAATACCACCAAAAGAAAGCTCTATTTGTGGGAAAAGAAGGACATCAATTTTGTTTGGGTGCCACGTCGCACGACCGCGCAATTGTCAGTTAAAGCGACGCAGTGCCGTATCACAGAAATGGCCTGGTCAGGAAGTGAGTAAATCTTTCCCGGGGCTGAAGTGATTAAATTATTAAACCGCATCAACACCTGAACACGAAGAGATAGCAATGCTGGCACTGTAACATACAACTTACCACAATAGCCTTGTTGGGTAGACTGTTGCTTTAAATATACTGAGTGTATGTAGTGTTTTCTACAGACTTTAGGTGATGTGGTCTTCAGGCTACAGAATATACAGTCTGTATGCCAAGGCGCTAAACACCTAGCTGTAGGGGATAATGGTCCAAAATGCGTGCAGCTGACAATACCAATAGAGTCTATGGCAGTGATGGTGAACCTTGGCACCCCAGATGTTTTGGAACTACATTTCCCATGATGATCATGCACTCTGCAGAGCAGTTGAGCATCATGGGAAATGTAGTTCTAAAATATCTGGGGTGCCAAGGTTCACCATCACTGACCTATGGTGAGCGACTAGTGTTGTTCTCTTGGCTACATGATAGAACTACTTCCTTTAGGCTCCATTCACAACTAGGCTTTTTAACGCCTGAAGCGTGACGCTATTGCAGCATAAAATACGCTGGAGGGGTGATTTAACATTGCTCTCTATGGAAATGGTTCACATCTCCACGCCGAACGCCGCCTGAAGCTCAAAACAAGTCCCGGACCCTTATTTCAGGCGGCTTCGGCGTTCGGCATAGCCGACAATGACCTGACCTGTAAACCAAGATTCAAAACTACGCGTTTTGTCGCGGCAAATCGTGGGACAAAACGCTGTAATTTGTTGCGGCAAATCGCGGGACAAAAAACTCTGCGCTAAGGTGTGAATGCAGCCTTAGGGGAAACCTGAGAGAATTGCGTAGCATGCCATTGCTGACCTCCTCAGGCTTCAGTTTTTTCACACTGTCACTGACCTGAAACAAGCATGTGGCCAATGAAGTCTGGTTGGCATACTTGTTTCAGTATAGACACCATTGGATCAAGCATAGCAGACAGGCGTTTTGCTTTTACAGGAGAAGGGATCAGCAACAGCAACCAAAATTCCTCAGAGGCAGCCATTTAGTGAGCCGATTATTATGTGGCCTACTAACTAGGAATTCAAGTGAATTGACCAAGCCCACAGAATGTCTGCTCTGGTTGTATACTGAAGGCAGGTCCACTTTAACTGAAGCAATGAGATATGAAGGGAGCAGTATTTAAGGATTTCCACCACCTCCTGTTTACCTTCAGCACACATGACTATATCTTAAAGATCAGACAACTCCCCTGAAAAGGTGTTGGGCTCCTCTTCTGATCTTGCTATGACCTTAAACTGGCGCCTGAGAAATCCGCCATACCTTTTCTGATTGTCCCACTTTAACTTGGGCCGAATCCTGCGCATGAACCCACCATAGCGTTTCTGAAGTTCCGCCACTCCATGCTCTGTTTCTACCCCCTGCTCCGTCTCCACTTCCTCCACTCCTTGGTTCGGGGAAATCTCTGGGTCTATGAATCTCTTCTTCAAGTCTGCACCCTGTAAGTTCTCTGTGCTTCTCTTGGGGTACTTGCGTAGGAACCCCCCATAACGCTTTTTCTCATCTTTTGTGCTCCATGCTTGGTTGTGCTCCTCCGATTCCTCACTGATCTCTGTTTCCTGATCTGGGTCAGCCATGTCTAAGATGTCCCTCTCTCCATACTTGTGTAGGAGACCGCCATAAGCCTTCCCATCTTCACCTCGAAAGACACCACTTTCTCGTTTTGGAGAGCTGAAGAAGAACTTGTTCTTATCCAGTTTTTTCATAAACCCTCCGTAGCGCTTCTCTGGCACCTCCTGAAGATCTTCAGAGGTGGGCACTCGCTCCTGTTCCCTTTTGGAGACTTCAAGAATGGTTCCTAAAGGAGAAAGGATTGTTTCACACCGTTCCCACTCTGTAAGAGATGTCAGGGACCCTTCACACTGTAAAGAGCAGACCTGTAAGAGAATTCATAGTGTTAACTACAGTACTGTTATCTGCTAGAAAATCATGACCTGAAAAATGTAGACATTCTTACATCTCTGATAATGACTACAGCTAGTTTAAAGGTTTTCATATAAGGGACCTTATCTATAAAAAGTGCCCTGAAAATAAAAAATTCAGATAAAAAAATGCAGATCAATCTTGGATAAAAAAAATGTTACAGCAGAACTAAATTTTCCTATACTTTATAGCCAAGGAAGTAGGCACTTTAACTTCTGTTTGATCTGTGGTTGCCATGGTGCTACACATGTGATCAGTTATGACACAAGGCATTTGATGAGCTGACAGGGTTTAGTTCCACTTAAAAAAAAGAATCTGTCAGAACAAGAGTTGAGCATGATAGGCTGCCCATAGACCTTGAAGGGAAAGGGTTATCAGATATACATGATCTGTCTGTAACTACAAACACATTGACACTAGCAATGTTTATTTTGCTTCCTTTACAAAGTTGCTTGGGCAATGTAGTTAGAATTGTAAGTATGAAAAAACGATGTAGCACAAACAAATTGAAATTGAAAAACCACAAAGTCCAAAATCTTCCTTGTTAGATAGTCCATCACCAATATATGCAACTTTCCATAATCTTCTAATACTACTTATCCTTGAACTCCGTGTAATATATGTGCTCACCTCCCTCAGTGGACCTCAATTTCCATCAAGGTCATAAACACGTGTCCTCAAGACCACAAGGAAGCCTCAACCACAGTTTTGCATCTCGAGTGAGTGAATAACTTGTATAGAGCTACACATGCAAACTAAATCGCGTTCAAGGCACTTATTCTATCCATTGTCTTCCTTATCCTTCAGAAGAGGTGGGTCTTCCGTTTTTTCCCGAAGGCCCAATGGTTTTCTTCCATGCGGATGTCAGTTGGTAGAGTGCTCCATAGCCGTGGTCCTTGGACTGCAAATCTTCGTTCTCCCTTTCTCTTCTCCACCTGTCACAATCCCCCTCTGGAAATCTCCTTTCTTCAAATTCATTTGGGTCATCAGGCAGCAGGCTGTCCTTTTTGAGAGCATAATTAAGGATGGTTAGGGCTTGTTGCTTGGCTTCAATGGCCCATCTACTCTTCTCTTTTGGCCGTTTACTATGTCAAACCTTCTTGTCCAGCTACGACATCCAAAAAGTGGAGATAACGCCGCCAGAACAGAGGAAGTTGACCTTCAACACACGTGTTCTGGTGCGTGACCTGGAGGGAAGCTTCAACCACACATCTTGTGTCTTGTCCTTCTCCACCTGTCACAATCCCTCTCTGGAAATCTTCTTTCCATGTGTCCACGGGTCACGCATCAGAGCGTGTGTGTTGAAGGTTAACTTCCTCTGTTCTGGCGGCATTATCTCTACCTTTTGGACGTCTGAGCTGGACAGGAGCTTTGTCATAGTGCACAGCCTGATGAGAAGAGTAGATGAGCCATTGAAACCAAACAAGCCCTAACCATCCTTCTTTTTGAGAGCATCATTAAGGGCTTGTTGCTTGGCTTCAATGGCCCATTGTGGTTGAGGCTTCCCTCCAGGTCATGCACCAGAACATGTGTGTGGAAGGTTAACTTCCTCTGTTCTGACAGAGTTATCCCCATCCTCTGGCCTTCACAGCTTGACAGGAGCTTTGTCATAGTAAACAGCCCGATGAGAAGAGTAGATGAGCCATTGAATCCAAACAAGCCCTAACTATCCTTCTTTTTGAGAGCATCATTAAGGATGGTTAGGGCTTGTTGCTGGGCTTCAATGGCCCAATGTGGTTGAGGCTTACCTCCAGGTTGTGCACCAGAACATGTGTGTGGAAGGTTAACTTCCTCTGTTCTGGCAGAGTTATCCCCATCCTCCAGACGTCACAGCTGTACAGGAGCTTTGTCATAGTAAACAGCCCGATGAGAAGAGTAGATGAGCCATTGAAACCAAACAAGCCCTAACCACCCTTCTTTTTGAGACCATCATTAAGGATGGTAAGGGCTTGTTGCTTGGCTTTAATGGCCCAATGTATTTGAGGCTTCCCTCCAGGTTGTGCACCAGAGCATGTGTGTGGAAGGTTAACTTCCTCTGTTCTGGCAGAGTTATCCCCATCCTCCAGACGTCACAGCTGGACAGAAGGTTGGTCATAGCAAACAGCTGGATGAGAAGAGTAGATGGGCCATTGAAGCCAAGCAACAAGCCCTAACCATCCTCTCAAAAAGGACAGCCTGCTGGTGGATGACCCAAAGGAGTTTGAAGATAGGAGACTTCCAGAGGAGGATTGCGACAGGTGGAGGAGGCGAAGACATAAAACTGTGATTTAGGCTTCCCTGTGGTCTTGAGGACACAGTTTTATGACCTGGATTGAAATTGAGGTCCACTGAGGGAGACGAGCACAAATATTGAGTTAAAGCATAAGAAGTATTGGAAGATTATGAAAGATTGCACATATTCTTGATATTGGTGATCTAAAAAGGAAGATTTTGGACTTTGTGGTGTTTCAAAAAAACATTGTTTTTTTTTCATATTTACAGTTTTTTATGGTGTGGTGAAAAGCACTATTAAAGTTTAGCAGCAATTACACTTTTTTCACATATATGCCACGGCGTTGATTGTATACATTCATTCAGTGTAGTTAGAATGATATTTTGTTCTGACCATGCATTTACATAACTTCAGCTCTTCCCAGACATAACATCTCCCCTTTTAAAATTTGATTCACCCTTAAATAGGAAACTTACCAATGGGTTAAAGTGGGTATTGGTAAAGCGTAGCTGCATGGCACAGGAGAAGCACCAGGACACACAATCTGCACAGCTGGCTCTTGGGGCAGAGAGGCTTAGGAGCATGATCAGAAGCAGCAAGCCCATCGTGTCCAGATAAGGGAGCTCTGTAATAAGACAAGGAATCCGTTATAGTGGGGAATATACATATAGTACCACAGTTTATACACAGGCAAATTATCATCAGGAAGAGGTTCACGTTCGTTTGGATTTTCTCTCCTGGAAATCATCCCATACAAGGTCCAGAGATAAACATTCAAATATTGGAGTGTCCAGGATGAAAGATGAAGACATAAGATCACCACATTATATTCATATACAGTGGAACCTTGGATTACGAGCATAATCCGTTCCAGAAGAATGCTTGTGATCCAAAGCACACGCATATCAAAGCGAGTTTCCCTATAGAAGTCAATGGAAACTAAGATAATTTGTTCCACATTGACTTCTATGGCATGCAATACCGCATGTGGCCAGAGGTGGGGGATGCCGGAAAGTTTCGGAAATACTTGGAGACCGCTAGGCTGCACTCAGAAAGCCTCAGAAACACTCGAGAACAGAGTGTCACCGGCGCCCCCACATCCAAGTGTGGTACTGTGCACTGCAGAGGCTTGAATCCTGCTTGTGTTGCGAGACAACACTCGCAAACCGAGTTAAAATTAAAAAATAATTGCATGTATTATGAAACACTCGTTAACTGCTTTACTCGCAATCTGAGGTTCCACTGTACAATTTATGAAGAAATTTTGTCTTGCAAAACGTTCTCAAACCAAATTACTCTCAAACCAAGGTTTTACTGTATTTTTCCTGCACAGTTGGTCCTCGTGACATTGTCTCTGGTATAAAAAAAAAAAGGGGGGGGTGACATTTTTAAGCTGTCAGCAATAGAATGTGAGGCCGCGTACACACAATCGTTTTTCGGCATGAAAAAAACCCTGTTGTTTTTAAAACATGTAATTTAAAACGATCGTGTGTGGGCTTGCATCTTGCAACTGAAGGAATCTTACACAGAGTATTAGTTGAAACTTAGGATATCTACCTGTATATCTGACACCAGTGGGCAGTAATACAAGATGTCGGCAAGAAGTAATTTCTGCTAAAGGGTCAATACCATCTTTTGATGTCTACTTATTTCTCCACAGTACTATATCTATTGATATTTTTGTTGAATAATATATTGATAAGGCTAAGTTTTCTTGTGTTCTTATTCAAGTAGACCACCTTCAATCTTGTTATGTAGCCCTTTAGATACAGGACTTACTCAACTCAGACAGGGCTCAGAACGAAGAGAGCAGTATCTACTAATTCCTAGTACAATTAGTACAGCATGTACATAATTACAGGTTACTAATGTCATCCTACTTGAAGCAATAGTGAACTATGTCCCCCGATGGATAATGACCTACTTCCAGTCAACATCAGTGAGTGCTCTTGACTTCCATGGGACTTGAACTGGCAATAACACGGTGACAGTTATTAGCAGTCAGTGGTTTTTAGTGCGTCTCAAGAACATTGGTGATCTGAATGCAGACGGCGGGCAGAGTAGTAGGTGTATCCGGATAATTATCTAGCGTGTGTAAACAAAACCTATTAAAGTACGCCGCTTATCAAATTAGGATATGAGAATTAAAAAAAGTACTTATTAACCAAACAAGAGGGTCATTTTTTTTAACATCAATTACAGCTCTTTCATTACAAAATTCCACTCATAAGTATGAGGTATACTGCTGTACTTCCCCTCCACCCCCATCTTAAAAAGGAATTCTGTTGTCACTATAACATTTAAAAAATAATAATTGCAAAGACTTACTTTTTCTGCTGGCCACACTGCCAAATGCTGGCTCTGTTGCTGAGGACTGGTGCCCATGAAGTCTTCTGGGAAACTGATATTTTTGGGAGTATTGATCTCCTGTCCCCTGTCAGGGGTGGATTGGGGGGGGGGGGGGCAACATGGCAATTGCCTCCCGAGAATGAGGGTGAGTGAGTGGGCGGGCGCGCTGCTCTGCGGGTGAAAGAGCGGGTGGCTCTGCGGGTAAAAGAGCGGGTGGCTCCGCGGGTGAAAGAGTGGGCGGCTCCGCGGGTGAGCCGAGCTGTGAGGCGGCTTGTTTGGTGAGCGAGCAAGAGAGTGTACGAGCTGCTGGGCGGCTCGTGGGTGAGCGGACGGCTGGCCAATCAGGAAGCCGGCGGGCAGGGGAGCAGAGTGATGACATCTATCATTGCCCGACGCCTGCCCTGCATCCCTGCAGTGCAGGTCTGCCCTCACTGTGGCTGCAGGCAGCCGCGGGAAGCAGAGAGATGACATCATCTCTCTGCTGCCTGACTGATAATTTGCTGCCTGACTCAGCAAGAGACCACCTTAGCACCTTTCGTAAATTTGAAAAGCCGAAAATAAGAAAATCCAAAAATTCATTCGAAAATTCGAAATAACTAACTAATCATAACTATTAAATTATAGATATTGGAATTTCCTTTCAAATTTGGCTGTTAGTGAACGTATGTATATGAATTTATCCGAAGTTACGATTTATTCGAAATAACGAATGCCGCATCTAAACAAATGGAACGGAGCAAATTAATAATAATAAAAAGTTTATTATTATTAATTTGTTAAGTTCCATTAGTTTAGATATGGCATTCGTTACTTCGGATAAATTCGTATTCGTTACGTTCGGTAACAACCAAATTTGAAAGGAAATTCCAATACCTATAATGTAATATTTAGCTATTATTTCAGATTTTCTAATTTCCGAATATTCTGAAAAATTTGTTAAATCCAGAAAAGTAACCACATGACTTCAGAAAAGGAGTGGGGGTGGGAATTAAAAAATAATGCATGTCTCCAGGCTAGTGCATGAGATATGTAAATAACCTGTCACTCACAGCAAGGGGGCGGAACGGACTAAGGTTTTTCTCTGTAAGTCTGTTTTATTTCACTGAACAATAAAAGAGGATTGCTCAGAGCTGGATTAACTCTGTGTGGCAAGACTGGGCACAGATGATAGGAGATCGTATACCCTACATTGTGACATAAAAAAAAAAAAAACAAGAACCAGAAAAAGAGCTAGCAAACTAGTTGCTATATATACACATTGGAGCTCTTTTTGGCAACTACAGAAAAAAAAAAACACAATCACCGGAACTACTTTTTTGTTCTGCCTATGCGCTCGTCAGAGACATTGAGAACTTGTGTCATCAATTTAGCTGAAGACAAAGCAGGTCAGAAGACAAGGCCAGGTTGTCATGCCAATATACAGAGCTTGCTCTGTGCCATCAACACAGTGTATGTGTTATAATAAATCTCCATGGAGACAGTCAATGTTAAAGAATGAGTCATTATCATTGGAAATTGCATAAAATAAAAATAAATAAAAACACTTTACTCTTGTGGGTTAGGGTGTCTCAGTACCCACACTGTCACTATATCGATGGAAGCATGAAATGCAGCCCCCTGAAGAACAATGAAGCTCTGCAGAACATCATGGAAGCAATAGAAGCCATGGTGGACCATTAGGTCTATTGGTCTGTAGCACATCGGTCTTAGTCTCCCATGTCCAGGTCTTTGAGGAACATGAAAAATTAATGAAAAGAGGAAAAACTAACTCCTGAAATTTCCTACTGTATCCCAAAATTTACTAGTAATGGCAACAATCAGCGACTCTCTGCCCATGGCCGCCCGCCTCAGGTCTTACTCTTCGGGCCCCGGCTACTACAAATTCCGATCTTCTGTAGCAATTCCGACGCGCAAAATTCAGACGCATGCTTGGAAACATTGCACTTCATTTTATCGGCTCGTCATAGTGTTGTACGTCACCGCGTTCTTGATGGTGGAAAGCTCAGAGAACTTGTGTGACCGTGTGTACGCAAGCCAAGCTTGAGCGGAATTCTGTTGGAAAAAACACCCAAGGTTTTTTTTCCGACGGTAAATCCGATCGTGTGTAAATGGCATTAGAGCTGCTATTGCTGTTTTTTTTGTTTTTTTTTGAAGGTGCAAATTCTTGATCTGTCATGATCATCCTTGCTTCACTGCCAACACCTAACTTTCAGAAACCTATTTTGTTACTATTTTTCCAAACTATTCTATAATAGTGTATGTCCTTTGTTACCAACACAAAAAGCAATGGCAATGAAAAGCTTCGCAGGTGAGGGTAAATCCTGAAATGAGCACACCTGTCCTGTGACAACTGTCTTTTTCCGCCGCAAGTTAGAGAGGCAAGTGCTTGCGCCGCAAGTTAGAGAGGCAAGTGCTGTATTCACAAAGCACTTGCTCCCTAAGTTACGGCCGGCGTAAGTGCGCGTAATTCAAAGTAGGTGGAAGGTGGGCGTGATACATGTAAATTAATCGTGACCCCACATAAATGACGCGCCGAACGAACGGCGGCCGTGGACGTATCCCAGTGCGCATGCTCAAAATCACGTTGCAAATAGTCAATGCTTTCGACGTGAACGTAACCTACGCCCAGCCCCATTCTCAATCGGCTTACGCAAATGACGTGAAATTCGACGGCTGTTCCGACGTCCATACTTAACATTGGTTGCGCCGTCTTTTAGGTGGCTTATCTTTACGCCTGAAAAACGCCTTACGTAAATGGCGTAGCTTACTGCGATGGGCGTGCGTACGTTCGTGAATAGGCATATCTTGCTCATTTACATATTCTAGGCGTAAATCAACGTACAAGCCCCTAGCGGCCAGCGTAAATATGCAGCTAAGATACGTAGGAGACTTACGCCGGGCGTATCTTGGCAAAATTCAAGCGTTTCTGGTTTCCTACTGATACGCCGTCGTAAGTCTTTCTGAATCTGGCTATATATCTAGCACCCTCCTATTGTAGAGCAGGCTGCTAGGTAAAATTAGTGTGCCTCCTGTGTAGTCAGTGGAGGAGGAGTAGATCATCTAGGGCTGTTCAGTGTTTTACAGGCTGCTGCTGTTACTTTCCCTTATCTTCTAGATCAGTGGTCTCCAAACTGTGGCACTATTCCTCCCACTGAAAACAACAATTGGGCACTATTCCTCCAACTGAAACCAACGATGGGGTACCACTCAGCCCACTGACACCAACAATGGGGCTCTATTCCTCCCACTGACACCAACAAAAGGAAACCATCCCTCCCTCCCTCTGACACCAACGATGGAGCACCGTCCCTCCCACTGACACGATGGGGCACTATTCCTCCCACTAATACCAAGGATGCGTTATTCACTCCCACTAACGCCAGGACAATTTATACCCCCAATTCCCACAGTCCCCCCCTAAAGTCTGAGGAACAGTAAACTGTAGGAAAAATGATCCACACTCCGGTTGTTGCTCTTTAAAAAAAAAATCTGTGTTTTTATTGACAAGCCACAGTGAAAACATGCAGATGAAAACAGTTGACGCGTTTCAGCATATAAGGCCTTAGTCATAACCCAGTAAACTGTTCCTGTGTTTAGAAAGTTAGGGGACCCTTGTCCTAG
The DNA here is from genome assembly GCA_029574335.1 of Rana kukunoris. Classification (NCBI taxonomy): domain Eukaryota; kingdom Metazoa; phylum Chordata; class Amphibia; order Anura; family Ranidae; genus Rana; species Rana kukunoris. The sequence continues at coordinate 10,458,889 of CM056060.1, forward strand.
AGGATTCTAGAATCATAGTAGGAGGGGGGACAGTGCATGCAGCCTGAATATTTATGGAACTTTAGCCAGTTCCTGGGAGGTGTGCCCAGCAGGTGGCTGCAAAGCCCATAAATGAGGCCTAGGCAGCAGGGGCAGTGCTCCAGGGTCCAGTCCTGCAGCAGGAGACCCCTGTGAAGAGAGCCCTGCCCCTGGTGCACAATTTTTAGAGGAAGCCTTGAGGAAGACACTGAGGTCCCAGCTAGGCTAAGCTGGGGGGGGGGGGGGCTATTTGCAAATCCATGTTCGGAGATCAAGTTGGGTCTAGAGAAGCTCCCTGGAAAGAGAAGAGCCAGAAGAAAGTTGGCTGCCCTCTGGTGGTGCAAGTGTACATCTCCCTCACTAGGAAGAGCCTGGTGGATATTAGTTAGCAGGAGGAAATGATCCAGGGTCACTGTCTTACACAAGGGGTACCTTTACTGAAATAACCGACTGACTTCTAATAAACTCTATCGATGTAAAGTACATCAACACTGTTACTTGTGCATTTAGGAGGGAAACGCAGAGCCCTTGCCCTCTCCACCTGTCCAGCATATCAATGCTGCCTCACTCCCAGGAACTGTATGGATCGCAGACGTGCACCTAGTGCTGACTCAACGCATGCACTTCACTTATCTCTTCCATACCTATGTACAGGCTGAGGACTTCCGTGGTGCTGATCTACTCCTGTTGCTATGCGAGATGTATCATTGCAGGAGTGCCGACAACATCTCCCTTGCTGCATGAAGCTATCCCATCTGTTACATGTACACGCTTATGACAGGCTGCAATGGGTTTACTGACCAGAGCTGTGGACTATATGCGACGATTCCTTGCATTACACTCTTTTAGTAACTTCAGAGCAGGACATTTTTGTAAAGTTTTCATGAAGAATAATTTCGCATGATGACATGCACACGCAACAGTTCAATATAAAGTGTAGACTTTTCCTAACATCCCTGGTTCCTAACTCAGACTTGTGGCTGCCCCAGCATACCTGCATAGGATGAGAGTCCATGCTTGGTAAAGTCCATAGAAGGTTTCTTAAGGGAGAAATTAAAGCCCCTGCAATCTCCCCTAATAGTGGGAACTCCGATCCCGGCATGTCACTGGCCATCCAAACTCCAGCAATGGAGATGAACAGTACATCTCTCTAGCTTCAAGCCCCAGAATGCGAACCCCCCTTTCCTTTTTTCCCAATGTTTTTTTTATTGATATGCATATTAGCGGTACAAGCAATGCAGTGCAGCAAACACATTAGAAATAACAACCCCCCTTTTCCTTTTATATCACACGGAATCAGTGGGTCGGACTCAGCAAAACCAGCCAAAAAGAAAAAAAACTTGAACATAATTAACCATACCTTTCCCAACTAGAGCAGCGTTTAAAAGGGGTTGTGAGTGAAAGACTTATAAAGTGCAGCACATGCGAACTGAATCGCCTTCTGGGCGCTCGTTGTCCATTTCTCTTTTGTCATCAAAAGAGATGGGTTTTGATTTTTCTTCTAAAGGCCAAGTGGTTCTCCTCCAACCGAATGCTGGTTGGTAAAGCGTTCCATAATCTGGGACCTTGGCCTGCAAATCTTCTTTCTCCTTGGAACGTGAGTGTGGCTTTGGGTATCTGGAGTAGATTTTGGTTGGTGCAGAACGCGATTGGGATTGTGAGCTTTTAGTTTTTCGCATAGATATTGCGGGGCTTTTCCTTGAATACACTTATGCGTCAGACAGAGTGCTTTAAAAGCAATTCGGTCTTTTACTGGCAACCAGTGAAGGGATCTCAGAGAAGATGAGATTGATTCCCAGGGTTTTACCCCAGTCACAAGTCTGGCGTCCGTATTTTGAACAAATTGCAGACGAGAGATTTGGTACTTTGGGAGTCCGAGATAGAGGGCATTGGCATAGTCAAGACTGGAGTTGACAATTGTTCCCACCATGACTGCTATGTCTTCTCTTGGACTACAGGAGTGTCAGGATGCCCAGTAAAACACACAGCTCCTTCCTCTATCTGCAACGTAGAGAGCGTCCTGACTCTCCTGTAGTCCAAGGGAGGGGGCGCGCACGACACCCCACACCAGGGAGAAAGCCTCACATTACTGTGTGTAGTTACAGACAGAAGAACAGGAAGTGAGGATTTCTCAGAAGAAATAAGGACATTTAAAAGCAAAATGGAAGGATGAGGTAAGTGAAGGAGGACTGCACTAAGGTAAACAAAGCTATTTAAGAAAAAATATTGTACCTTTACAACCCCTTTAACCTCTGCCTACCAGGGCCGTCTTAATAGCATCATGGGCCCCTGGGCAAAGAAATGCTCTGGGGCCCCTACAATGATGACAGGGAAGATAAACAGACATTAAGTAGGTAGGAGGCAGACTGCCTCCCCTGTGTATCTATCACTCTCAGTGCCATCATTTGGGCCCCCAATTTCGGGGCAGCGTGGGTTCAAGGACCAGCTGCTTTGGGGAAAGTGCAGGGGCCCCCCATGCCGCTGGGGCCCCTGGGCAGTGCCCAGGTGTGCCCTCTCATTAAGACAGCCCTGCTGCCTACCTACATGCAGCATGTCTTTGCATCTGCAGAAAATCTAAACAGCACACTGCCTTCTGGAATAGCTGTAATTTAGCAATCCCAGGGGGAAGGGAGTCAAGCCTAGGCTGCAAGAAAAGAAAAAAAAGGTACAAAATATACATAAAACATTTTTTGCAAGGGTGAGGGGGGACCAAAACAAGAAAATGTTACTGAAAGGAGTTAAGTTCCCCTTTAATATGTTCGAGTAAGAAAATATTAAAATGATAAGAGTTAGGCTTTAAATGAATGAGTTATCTACTCCTTAATTGAATTTTATCCACAAATGAACCATCTACTGCAAGAAGAGGAAAAATGGTAAACTGCAAATGATTTTCAGGTAATTTATCCTGACAGACCATTTCCTATAATTACCTTCTGTGACGTTTTATATGGCTTTATAGCCATTTTTTTGTGAAAAGGAAATGGGATGGAAAAATAAAAGGAAAGCCTTATGAGGTCAGGGTCATCATAGGGATAAGACCTTGGCTGTCTAATCTTTGGCTCTGGCCTTTTATTGCCCAGTAAAAAAAAAAACCCTAATCATTATAGACCTAAATCTGCATCAGGCGATAAGGTGATGACAGCACCTACATAATAATGCAAACAGACCATGACGTCTAAGGATGTCTCTGTGTGCATTAACCACTTTAGCCCCGGACCATATTGCTGTCCAAAGACCAGAGCACTTTTTGTGATTCGGCACTGCGCCGCTTTAACTGACAATTGCGCGGTCGTGCGACATGGCTCCCAAACAAAATTGGCGTCCTTTTTTTCCCACAAATAGAGCTTTCTTTTGGTGGTATTTGATAATCTCTGCGGTTTTTATTTTTTGCGCTATAAACAAATATAGAGCGACTATTTTGAAAAAAATTCAATATTTTTTACATTTTGCTATAATAAATATCCCCAAAAAAGATATAAAAAAAAACTTTTTTTTTCCTAAGTTTAGGCCGATACGTATTCTTCTACATATTTTTGAAAAAAAAAAATCGCAATTAGCGTTTATTGATTGGTTAGTGCAAAATTTATAGCATTTACAAAAAAGGGGGTAGTTTTATGGCATTAATATTTTTTTTTTACTAGTAATGGCGGCGATCAGCGTTTTTTTTTCGGTACTGCGATATTATGGCGGACACATCGGACACTTTTGACACATTTTTGGGACCATTGGCATTTTTTAGCGATCAATGCTATAAAAATGCATTGTATTACTATAAAAATGCCATTGGCAGTGAAGGGGTTAACACTAGGGGGCAGGGAAGGGGTTAAGTGTGTTCCTATTTGTGTTCTAACTGTATGGGGTGGACTCACTAGGGGAAATCACTGATCTTCTGTTCATACATTGTATGAACAGAAAATCAGCGTTTCCCCTGCTGACAGGAACGAGAGCTATGTGTTTACACACATAGCTCCCATTCCCCCCTCTGTAACGAGCAATCGCGGGTGCCCGGCGGCGATCGTATCCGCCGGGCACGCGCGCGGGACTCAGGGGCATGCGGGGGGCGCGGCGCCGGCTGCACGCGCGCGCCCCCTAGTGGCCGAAAAAGAGAGGACGTAGAGCTACGTGCTCCCGCGAGACAGAGCCACCGTCCCGCAGTAATATGACGGCGGGCGGTCGGCAAGCAGTTAAAGAGCGCTTGATGACATTCATTGAGGTTTCTTTGGTAGCCTTGAACAGCACAACTCTTGGCTGAGTATTTCACGGACTCATCATATAAGGGGGACACGTTTCACACATTCATGGCCATCCTAACTTAGGCTAACCCTAGGCAGACTGATCACACCACACGTGCATCAGATTTAGGCCCCGTACACACGACCGATTTTCTTGGCAGAATCCAGAGAGAACCTCGATGGGAGACGTATTCTGCCGAGAAAACCGGTCGTGTGTACACTTTTCGCCGAGCATCCCGTCGGGAAGCTCGTCGAGCCAAAAAGAGAGCATGCTCTCTATTTCCTCGTTGTTCTATGGGGAAATTTGTCTCGATGAGCTTTTCGACAGCTGAAAGGGAACCTCGACGGGCGGAACGATGAGTTTAGCCCGACGAGTAACTCGGTCGTGTGTATGGGGCCTCAGGCACTGCTTTACAAAACAGTGACAATAAGGTCTTGTTCACGCAGGGCGTACTAAGCATACGTGTGTAGTGCCTGCGTACTTTATGGTACCGATGTAGTTAAATTTAGGGGTAGATCAGACGGTAGTTAAACTCCGATCCTGATTGTTAAGTGCAAAACAGCGTCTCTGTCTCAGCTTGGCTGTGCTGTGAGCTAGTCTGCTGTACTGGGGTATTCTTCCAACCCCGGTGCTGCAGGTGGCAGCAGTGGAGTCAATGTTTGGGTGCTCTTTCCCAGCAGCCAATCAGGAGGATTTGACCTCGCTGTGCATGCTGGTGAGGGGTATTTATGAGACAGGCGCCATTGGTTCTGGGTCTTCTTCTTCGAGTGTGGCACCCACCTTTAGGGTGACCACACCCGGCGTTATGGCCTACCGGAGCACCTGAACAACGACAGGGACCCAGTGAGTGACTGGGTTCCCACCTTTAAGAGATCCCAAGCTGTACTGCTTTTCGGTGGGGAGGCAGTCTGAGGAGCTCCATTGAGAGGCTGGCGATCCAAAAGGGGCGCGACAAACCACCGGGGATCGAGGTAGCCAGACACTAAAGGATTGATCACCTGTCAGTCAGTGCCTGGGCAACAAGTTGAAGGAGATCCAGACTTACCTAACCTCACCTAAGGAGGATTATCTCTGTGATTACAAACCAGAGAGAGCCTGTGGCAGAGGTGTCTTTCTGGGGCTCACCAAGGAAGGTCTGTGGCAGAGACTTTATCCTAAAAATGTTCGAGTGATACTCCGGCTGCCAGGTCAGTTAGAGAGGCCTGTCAGGGTACACTGAACCCACTCCGGTGACGGTGGTGCACAGAAGTGTTAGGCCCCGTACACACGACCGGTTTTCTCAACAGAATTCAGCAAGAAACTCGATGGGAGACGTATTCTGCCAAGAAAACCGGTCGTGTGTACACTTTTTGCCGAGAAACCCGTCGAGCCAAAAAGAGTGCATGTTCTCTATTTCCTCGATGGGCAATGGGAAAATTTGGCTCGACTAGTTTTTTGATAGCCGAACAAGGAACTCGGCGGGGAAAACGATGTGTTTCGCCCGTCGAGTTTCTCGGTCGTGTGTACGCGGCCTTACACTTGGAAGCAGGACTGTTTCCCTACCATTACGCTTGAATCTGCTATTCTCCCTTCTTCTTCAACTTTACTTCCCTCAACACAAGTTTATTGTTTTTACCCGGCTGGGTAATAAAGAGCACAGCAAATCTGTGTCCGTGCAGCCGCTGCGTCCCAATTGACATCAATGGGACTGCATAGAACAACAATGTATCCCTGTAAAGGTAAACAAACAGACATATGCTTTAACTACTCGCCAACCAGCCGGCATGGTATGTTGGCTCTTCAAAGCGCTATAGCAGGCACGCGTGCACGCCCGTAGCGCGTCCTCAGAGAATATGCGCATTGCTGTGTTAGAAACACACCTAGGGAACACATTTAACCCCTTGATCGCCCCCTAGTGTTAACCCCCTCCCTGCCAGCCCAAGTCATAGCTTCAAGGTAAGAAAATTCCTTTCATAAGAGTTTATATCCGACATCCGATGCCTCGACTGGGTACCCCAAAAGGGAGGCCACGTGCTCAGTACAGCTTCACATAGGGCAGCATTCCTCCTCATTCCCATGTGGAAGGGGAGACGACTTATATTTATAGCCCTCCACAAGAGGGCAGAGCTATGAACACCTGGAATTGAGCAGACTTAACCCTTAACTCCCTGGCCAGCCTATTACACAAAAACTTGCTAACAAAGACTTATACAACACAGTGCAAAACAGTAACATGAGGCAGTTGACACCCCAATGGTAGGCACCTGCATTCAAATGCTGGCCAGAATGCCACCCTTCCATACAGCTAAAAAAAAATTAGCGTCATGCTCCTGGCTGTTGTTGGCCCTGAAACTATGAAGGTACCATTACATGAGAAGTAAATTAGCCACAGCTCAAGGATCCCCCTAGTAACGTCTGGAGGAACCCTGGAGCCCCACAGAACCCTGGCAGAGAATATGAAGACAAAGAAAAATGGAATAATCAGCCATGAATAAGCACTGATCCAGTGCGAAACGCGTCGGCTGTTCCTTGTTTCTACTGCTGTGACCCTATTTTTGTACATGCTGTCTATTGAATAAAAGACCACCCATCAGGTTTTGAAGTGCGGCTATCCATTTTTCTTTGTCTTCATTTTGCTTAGTGCACCGCCAGCACCCTCGGTATCCTGCACCACCTGTAACCATTTAGTGATCCCACCTGGAGCGGTGACTCCTTTCTCTCCTGGCAGAGAATAGCTGATGTAAGATGTCCAAATATCCTTCCCTTTTCTATGTGGAAAGTGGAATCAAGCCCATAGAGCCCCTGCTTCTAGGTGAGAACATTAGATGCTGGTGGCTTTACGACTTGTTTGAGGATGGTAACTATCACAATATGTGTTGTTCTTGGTGAGACATCTGGCCACCATAAAGCGCCTTTCAAAATCGACAGACCATAAAATGTGAGATCCGAATCGTCCATAGCATAAAGGTCACCTGTTTCTGGCTGATAAGATATAGGAGATTGCTTTACACCGACAGAAACCCTATTGTCTCTCATTCTTTCCTCCACAGTTTTGGTGCCTGTGCGGAACTCTGCCTCTTTGTTCGCCATGAACTCAATTCTCGTATTTTTTCTTTTTCTTTTTTGTATTCTGTTAGCTCATTATTCATGTTTTATGTGACTGATTGAAGATTCAGGTCATTAAGTCTCCCCCTCCTGGGAATTGTAATGGGGTGAAAAATTGCTTTAAATGAAGTTAATAACTCGCATCTCCCTGTCCTCTCAGACACGGTGCCATAAACGTCATTACAAGGGATCGGCGGGGTGAGGTTCTTTGTCAGTTTGTAGCGCAAAAAAAAAAATCAAATCTGATGCGTCATATGTGCCAATACATTTCATTTAGATATATGCCTCATTTACAGTATATTTTTTCATACATATATATTCAGGTTTTTTTTCTCATTTTAACTGTCAAATGAGCAACTAAAAACAACTGCATTCACTTCTTATCTTCTGAGACTGCGGAGTGGTGCAACATATAGTTTCTGCAGATGCTAGGGCTACTTTTACACAAAAAAATGGATATCCTTAACTGCCTTGCTTTAAAGAGAAACAGTCCGGATTGGGCTTTTGCAACCATCTCAATCTACAGATTTATATGAATTAAATGTGCAAACGTTCTTGGGTCAGATTGGTGTTTGGTTCCTTATTTCTCTTTTTATAAGCCTGACAATTGACATTGTGCTAGTGACTAGTCTTTAAACCAGGTCCCCGCCATCAGGGGGGGGGGGTACAGGCATTATACCTGTAAGGGGCCCAATGCTGCCAAGGGGCCCGGCTCACCCCCCCTTTAGTTTTTTTTGCATTTCACCTGTAAGGGGCCCAATGGTCATCATCTCGCATCAGGAGAGAGGAGAGAACAGATTACACTTGTACACTGCCTAAAGCTGTGTAATGGCTGCCCTGCTGTTAACTTTTTAACCTCAAACACTGCACATTGGATGTAAGAGATCAGCTAACGGGGAAAACAATTCTGTCAGGCTTTAGGTGACCTCTGGCCAGGGCTGTCTTAATGAGAGGGCACACCTGGGCACTGTCCAGGGGCCCCAGCTGCATGGGGGGGGCCCTGCACTTTCCCCAAAGCAGCTGGTCCTTGAGCCTTTTCTCCATTGTAGGGGCCCCAGAGCATTATTTTGCCCAGGGGCCCATGATGCTATTAAGACGGCCCTGCCTCTGGCCCCTGAAACTCAATCAAGCTAAAGTGTCAGGACCACTCAAAATATAGTTAATAAAGGGGGGCACATATGGAGCTTTTAAAGTGGTTGTAAACCCTGGGTAAAAAAAAACAAAAAAAAACCCTGTAAGACAAGGGCATAATGAGCTAGTATGCATAACATACTAGCCTCATTATGAATTACTTACCTTAGATCGAAGCCCTCACAGCTGTCCTCGTCTCCCCCTCCGACCGGCATTATCTCCCCCGGGGCTTACTTCCGGGTATCGCAGCTCTGATGCTGTGTCTGGCGTCACTCCCACGCATGTGCGCGGGAGCCGCTGGTAACGGCACGCTGACTGAAGCAATAGCACGTATTTTGCCCCAGTGCGCATGTGCCAATGACATTGGCACATGCAAGGGACAGTATATATACAGTATATTACAAAAGTAAATACACCCCTCACATTTTTGTAAATCTGTTCTATCTTTTCATGTGACAACACTGAAGAAATTACACTTTGCTACAATGTTGTGTAGTGAGTGTACAGCTTGTATAACAGTGTAAATTTGCTGTCCCCTCAAAATAACTCAACACACAGCCATTTATGTCTAAACCGCTGGCAACAAAAGTGAGTACACCCCTACGTGAAAATGTCCAAATTGGCCCCAAAGTGTCAATATTTTGTGTGGCCACCATTATTTTCCAGCACTGCCGTAACCCTATTGCGCATGGAGTTCATCAGAGATTCACAGGTTGTCACTGGAGTCCTCTTCCCCTCCTCCATGATGACATCACAGAGCTGGTGGATGTTAGAGACCTTGCGCTCCTCCACCCTCCGTTTGAGGATGTCCCACAGATGATCAATAGGGTTTAGGTCTGGAGATATGCTTGGCCAGTCCATCACCTTTACCCTCAGCTTCTTTAGTAAGGCAGTGGTCTTCATGGAGGTGTGTGGGGCCTTTATCATGTTGGAATACTGCCCTGGCGCCCAGTCTCCAAAGGGAGGGGATCTTCTTCAGTATGTCACAGTACATGTTGGCATTCATGGGTCCATCAATGATCTGTAGTAGGGATGAGCTTCGAGTTCGAGTAGAACTCATGTTCGACTCGAACATTGCCTGTTCGCCGAACAGCGAACTATTTGGGGTGTTCGCGGCAAGTTCGTGTGAACTTTAGAACCCTGTTAAAGTCTATGGGACTCGAACGTTTGAAATCTAAAGTGCTAATTTTAAAGGCTAATATGCAAGTTATTGTAATAAAAAGTGTTTGGGGACCTGGGTCCTGCCCCAGGGGACATGTATCAATGCAAAATAAAGTTTTAAAAACTGCATTTTTTTGGCAGCAGTGATTTTAATAATTCCTTTAAGTGGAACAATAAAAGTGAAATATTCCTTTAAATTTCGTACCGGGGGGGGGGGGGGGGTGTATAGTATGCCTGTAAAGTAGCGCTTTTTTCCCATGTTTAGAACTGTCCCTGCACAAATTGTCATTTCTGAAGAAAAAAAAGTAATTTAAAATCACTCGCGTCTATAATGAATTGTCGGCTCCCGGCAATACAGAGAAAAGTCATTCATAAAAAATAAAAAAAATTTGGGGTGGAGTTCCCCTTAAAATCCATACCAGACCTGAAGGGTCTGGAATGAATATTTGGGGGGAATCCCACATATTTTTTTTTTTAATTTGACACAGGGTTCCCCTTAATATCCATACCAGACCCCAAGGTGAGTGATTTTAAATGACCTTTTTCCTTCAGAAATTACATTTTGTGCAGGGACAGTTCTAAGCACAGGAAACAAGCGCTACTTTACAGGCATACTATACACCCCCCCCCCCCCCTAGGTACGAAATTTATTAAAATCACTGCTGCAAAAAAAATGCAGTTTTTAAAACTTTTTTTGCATTGATACATGTCCCCTGGGGCAGGACCCGGGTCCCCAAACACTTTTTAGGACAATAACTTGCATATTAGCCTTTAACCACTTCCTTACTGGGCATGTAAACCCCCTTCCTGACCAGGTGAAATTTCAGCTTGCGGCACTGCGTCGCTTTGACAATTGCGCGGTCGTGCGATATGGCTCCCAAACAAAATTGGCGTCCTTTTTACCCACAAATAGAGCTTTCTTTTGGTGGTATTTGGTCACCTCTGCGATTTTTATTTTTTGCGCTATAAACAAAAAAGGACGACAATTTTGAAAAAAAATACAATATTTTTTACTTGTTGCTATAAAAAATTGCCCAATTTAAAATAAAAATTCAGTTTAGGCCGATACGTATTCTTCTACATATTTTTGGTTAAAAAAAAAAAAAAAAAATCGCAATAAGCGACTGGTTTGCGCAAAAGTTATAGCGCCTACAAAATAAGGGACAGAATCGCAGATAGCCCAATTTAAAATAAAAATTCAGTTTAGGCCGATACGTATTCTTCTACATATTTTTTATAAAAAAAAAAAAAAATCGCAATAAGCGACTGGTTTGCGCAAAAGTTATAGCGCCTACAAAATAAGGGACAGAATTGTGTACAGACCCGGGAATTTAGCCCAGGGATGGTGGGAGTCGCTCATAGTAAATACAGCAGGTGTACAGACTCGGGAACTCAGCACAGGGATGGTGGCGATCCCTCATGTAGAAGAATACGTATCGGCCTAAACTGAATTTTTATTTTAAATTGGGCTATCTGCGATTCTGTCCCTTATTTTGTAGGCGCTATGGCGGCGATCTGCGATTTTTATTGCGACTGCGACATCATGGCGGACACATCGGACACTTTTGACACATTTTTGGCACCATTCACATTTATACTGCAATCAGTGCTATAAATATGCACTAATTACTGTATAATTGTGACTGGCAGGGAAGGGGTTAACACTAGGGGGTGAGGAAGGGGTTAATGTGTTTCCTGCATTGTGTTCTAATTGTGGGGGGAGGGGGGGTGACCGATCTGTGTCCCTATGTACTAGGAACACAGATCGGTATGCTCTCTCTATGACAGGACGCTGTCATTGTGAGAGCCGGCAATGAGAGATGATCTCATATGTTTACATATGAGATCATCTCTCATTCGCTGCACAGATCGCATCGCAAACGGCCACTCTGATTGGCCGTTCGCGGCGATCTGTGATTGGCTGTGTCCAAGGGACACGGCCAGTACACAAGTTCCCCGCTGCGCGCTCTGGAGCGCGCGCTGGGAACGAGGAAAGGGGCTGCCGTGAAAACACGGCAGCCCGGAGATTTAGAACCACCCTGCGGCCGCATATAGTCGTACGGCCGTAGGGAAGTGGTTAAAATTAGTACTTTAGATTTCAAACGTTCGAGTCCCATAGACTTTAACAGGGTTCTAAAGTTCACACGAACCTTTGGTCTGTTCGCAGGTTCTGGTGCGAACCGAAACCAGGGGTGTTCGGCTCATCCCTAATCTGTAGCTCCCCAGTGCCGGCAGCACTCACCCAGCCCCAGACCATGACACTTCCACCACCATGCTTGACTGTAGACAAGACACACTTGTCTTTGTTCTCCTCACCTGGTTGCCGCCACACACGCCTGACACTGTCTTCACCATATAAGTTTATTTTGGTCTCACCAGACCACAGGACATGGTTCCAGTAATCCATGTCCTTAGTCTGCTTGTCTTTAGCAAACTGTTTGCAGGATTTCTTGTGCATCATCTTTAGAAGAGGCTTCCTTCTGGGACGACAGCCATGCAAACCAATCTGATGC